>KQ999010.1:36608-57792 GCA_001598015.1 Dorcoceras hygrometricum
ACACTATTATCCCCTCAGATAGCATAGGTTATCCACGCATGTCTGCGAGCGGTGAATCCTCGACAACGATGCATTGACTCCTACATGCATCGGGGTCTCACCCAATCCCGACGCCTGGTGACCCCAAGTGAGTCGGCAAACGGGTCAAAGTGAGACGCCTATCATGTAGAGTCTCAATGACGTTTCGAGTCATGAGGACTAATCAGTACAACCAAGACCTCGGACTTATCCACTCGACAAATGGTAACCACTTGGAAAGTCCGAAGGAGGGTAGTTCGATAGATCACCAGGTCACTATCTATCTGCATGCTCAGAACATCACAATGTTCCCTACCAATGAAACATGGTACTTCGCATCGCAGATACTAGTCTCGAACTCGGGCGGCCTTATCCTCATTTTGACGGCCCAATCGACTAGGAACATGTTCAGAATACACAGCGACTATTAGATGTGTTTCATGATAGCCGTCATACCCACTATCACATCTAACATACGCTTTAGTGTATTCTAGGTCTTTACTCAACACAATTGCAAATCATTACACACATAATGAAAGTAAAGAATGCCATATAAGAAAATGCGAATATCATATATAAAGACTGTTTGTACAAGAGTCTATAAAACCCACACGCCACAAGTTGGCTAGTTGGGCATCTACTCTAACAAACTCAACATATTTATGGGCCATCTTGAGACGTGATAGTAATTGGCATCATATTATTGGGTCCTTACTGGACGTGAGGTGAATACATGGAGATTGCGCCTGTTGCAATTGGGATCTATCTTTTGAGGATCATGGTTGGCTGATATTATTCGAGACCGTGATTTCTTGATTGGACTCTATAAACCCACTAGAGAAACTGGCTTTAGCGATTTCATTAGAAGGTGGTGAAATTGTTAAAATAGTTGGAGGGTAATTCATAAACCTAAATGACATTGTTTCATGTCTTAGCGTTTTTCATGAATAGTCTGTAATGCATATCTGTTTTTCCTTTCAGTATAAACTGCTATCAAATATGTCTTCTTAAAAAATCCACTTCTGCTATACTGGATAGCAACAAATTTACTTGCGCTAACTACCTGGATTGGTTGCACAAACTCAAGATTGTCTTGGCTTCGGAGAAGCTTCTCTACATGCTAGAGAAGAGCCCTACGAAGGAGGCCCTATTGATGTCAGTCCTGAGGAGCTGGCAAAATTAGAGATATGGTGGGAATATGAGCTTAGAGCATGTTGCTATATGATTGCTTCTATGTCCAACAAATTCCAGTGTCGATTCAAGAATATGGGGTATGCTACTGACATACACTATCACCTCAAAGAACTGTATGGGGAGAAATCTCGGGCGGAGAGGTTCACTATGGTCAAGGATCTTGTGACTAGCCACATCCACAATGGGACTTCGGTCCGCTAGCATGGGGTCCGTATGATTGGGCTCATTGAAATGTTGGTGGGACTTGAAATTATACTTCCACATGAACTGTCTGTTGATTTGCTTCTCCTCGCCCTTTCGTGTTACATTTGACCCTTTTGTGGTCAATATCAATATTAACAAGCTAAATTCCACACTTGAAGAGTTGGTAAACATGCTTGTTGTGTTTGAAGGGATCGTGAAAAAGGACAAGCACGTCCTCCTTTTGGGCTCTTCTACATCTACAAAGAAAGGGCCCAAACGCATGGGTAATAAGTGTTCTGCCCCTACGAAGGAGGATAAGCCCAAAAGAAGTCCAAGGCAAGGGCTCCTATGCCAAGCAAGTCTGAATACGTTTGTCACCACTGCCACAAACCTGGGAATTGGAGGAGGAACTGCCGGGATTACATTGAGCAGCTACGAGCAGTGAAAGGTATATTCTTATATTGAAATAAGTATGTCTCTTAATTCTACTTCTTGGATATTTGATACCGGATGTGGATCTCATATCTGCAATGACTTGCAGGCAATGACAAGAAGTCAGCGACTTAGGATGGGTGAGACCCATTTGATCCTGGGGAAAGGGGCAAGAGTTGTTGTCGTAGCAATAGGAGACAATTATTTATTTCTTCATTCGAATTTCAAGTTGTTCTTAAGAATGTTTTGTTCATTCCTGAATTAATAAAGAAAATTATTTCCGTTTCTATGCTTGATAGTGATTGATATTTTTGCAATTTTTCTAATTCGATTTGCAATATTTACAAGAATGAATGTTTTTAATTGGAATTGGGGAACGCAAAAATAATCTATAAAACTTAAAACTAAGAGAAGTTCCAACCCACGATATGGAAACACGTACAACAACAATCAAAATGAAAATACGATAGTCTAAACCCGGTACAAATTTGGCATGCTAGGCTAGGTCATATTTCCTTAAAGAGTATGAACAACTTGGTGAGGAGCGACATGTTTAATATGTCTGAAATTAACTCCTTACCTGTCAGGCTCGTGCTCATAATGCAGAATTAAGCACACAATTAACATCAAAATGCGGAAGCTTAAAAAGTGGTTAATTTTTTTTTGGCATGAATAGAAAATACATCATTCAGAATAATCACATACTTAAAATATAGATTTTGATTGAAAAGCCAACAGTAAAACCCAACATCATCACCACAACCACTTATGCATATATATAAATTCAACAATCGAATCTGTAATAAAACATTAACACAGGGTATCCCCTGACAATGACTCGATACAATATATACATAACTGGGACATAGAACGCATATGGGGCTACACCAACTGACACATCACCGGAACATGGGGACGTAACAAAGGAAAGAGAGGGATGGGGTTTCTCTAGCTTTGGCATAGCAGGCCCCCAGTGTGAGGGTTGCACATTTTTGATTTCGAATCTTTCCAATGAATTTGATTGATATGTATAAGGAAAAATAAGGATCTCTGTTAATTCAAGTGGCGGATTAGGATTATTATTCATGATAATGAAAATTTACTAAACAAATGTTCCACTGTATAACTGGAACTACTATTACTATAACTCAATATAATGATAACGTTTTCTCCGGTTAGTTACTTTTGTTATTCTAAATAAAAAATAATCTCTAATTTATGAATACTATGGACTTTTCTACAATACCCCAAGCCCCTTATCAGATTTGAACCGATGACTACAGCCTTACCATGGCGTCACTCTACCACTGAGTTAAAAGGGCTTATTTGATTAAATTCCCAATGGGTCACTATGTAGATAAAATATCTATATGCCAATATATTATATACATAAGTATATGCACTACACTCATAGTGTCTAGTGGCTTATTTTTAATAAGCAAATGGATTTGCCAAGCAAGTCTAGGGTAAATTGTTTTAAGAATGACCTTAAAATGGTTGAAATAATTCCTATCAAATCAAAATTGACTTAATTGATACATAACATGGACAGTTACCAATTCAACATAAAATCAATTTCAAGATATTCATCGAATCGTGTGATGAAAAGATTCTATTTGTCCCCTTGAACTAATTTTTTATATTTTATAAAATATTTACATTAACTTGTTAATCTCGCTTAATAGATTTATTTTAATATTTTTATTGATTGTTACTTTCCTAGTTTAGTGTGAGATAGAGATAAGGATATCTCATCTTAACAATGAATGAAAAAAAAAAAGAGAACTGACCCCTCCCGTTTTTTTTCTGACGGACAAATCATTCTCTGAAAAGATCCTATCCCTAGCTGATATACCTGAAAAACCTGCAGTGACCAAACACATGACCAAAACAGCCCCAAAGGAGAAACAAAAGAGGTCAAACCTTAGTACGAAGTGCAACAATGAAACAGAATTCAAATAAAACATTTAACATATCATGTCGCGCAATGCATGAAACGTACAAATAATCATCAGAATCCAAAGCACAGTGACCCCGCTATCTCAGTGGCCACAACACATGTGAGATTATGTGTGATACCCAGTCGTTCTCACATGCAGTACTAGCAGCACAATCATCAAGCTCAATCCAACTGTTGCCTTTCGGCTCTTTGAGGGGTGGGAGTTACCCACTGGTCCTCATGGCGACACAAATCGTGCAGCGTGGAATCGAGGTTATGGGAGCTAGAAAACACCTCAACCTATTTTTCAAAAATAGCATACTGGACTATTCATCATCATCAACAATTGGTTCTCAAAGGAATCAGGCTCAATGTTATGTATGTACGCAATGCCATCAAAAATCTTCTAACAGCATGCAGTACAAGAACAGAACATCTAAGGCATTATCCTGCAACACATGGCTCGGAAGATCAGCACACATCCAAAGACACGACAATATGCACAAGAAAACCGGCCCGAGAAATCAGCACACAGCCACAGATATGTTCACATGCTTATCTCAAAGCTATAAATACAAGATCAATTCGTACTTTGCTCAGATTTTACCAAAATACCTCACCAAACTCATGGCACTCATGGCCAACAGCTCAGGGTGGAGAAATCACGCCAAAACCACAAGAGAGCTACAAATCTATAAACATATCTAATAAATCAGCTCTGGTTCAAGCTAAAACAGCTCATGGCCGAAGCTCCAAATACGTCCAGCTCATACTCAACCTCATAACTCAAAGCTAACTCAAATAATAACAACTAAGGTTCGAAATCAACACTTAAAACCTCGGTTACCTGAACGAAACTCAACTCGACCGGGGATTGAGAGTAACATCTCCTGAAACTTCTCTTCGCTTTCTCAGTTCGGCCTCTACACCACCCCAAACTGGTATAAGATTGTAGAGCTTGAAGTAAGCTTCCCAAAGACACTCTCTTGACCAAATCTGATCAGCCAAACTCCGGCGGTCGGGATTTACAGGTATCAAATGAACAGTGACGACGACGAGGGTTTGAAAAATAAATGTCGGTCACTCAGAGAAGATAGGATACTTGTGGTCTAAAAATGGCTAAGTGTTGGTCAACGAGAAGATATATATACTTAAGTTCCTTCGGATCTGGGCTATAGTGTTTTCAGATCAGCTCGAGCATCTACATTGTATCCAGCTTAGGCATGCAGTTCAGCACACGTACTCAATTCAGCTCTCGCTCCCAACAGTTCGCATCCATAGAAAGATCACGCTCACTAACAGATCACCCTCGCAATAGTCCACGCTCTAAAGACAGTTCATGCTCTCAAATCAAATCACGATCACCAAGAAGATTACGCTCTTGCACGCGGTTCAGCTCCCAAACGTAGCTCACCTCTCATATGCGGTTCATCTCTCGCATGCGGTTCAGCTCTCGCGTACTAAGATTACGTATCCTCCAACATAGAAGAACTAGATCAGCTCACGCCTGATTTGACCATACGAAATAGTTCACACCATGCGTAGCAACATCAGATCACAACTATCGATCAGATCACGCACGAGTCAGCTCGCGCGCCTCAAACATCTTTCACCTACTATGATCATCCACTCAGCTCACGTCCGGCCCAAATGCCACCAACAGCTCTTAGCAAAGCTGTTCTTCACCATCAGCTATGCCTAAGCTGATTTCACAGATCAACACAGCACAACGTCCCTGATCTTAATACTCAGCTATAATGCTGTGCAACTCCCAAGCTGAATCCAGCTTACGCCTAACTACACAATATTCTATCAGCTCAGTACAACCATGCTGCCAGTTCACACTAAGCAGACACGAACTTAGCACGGGCTATACCGCACTGTACTACCTTACAGCTTGTGCAACCTCAGGTCAGATCGCACCCTACCAATTCATCTTAGGATACCCTATCCAGCTTACGACAACTAAAACAGATCGCGATGCTCTCAGATCACAACTCATATACTTTGAGAAATTAGTGATGGTCAACTCAGTTCATGACGATCGACATAAGCACTCACATCAGCTTACACTCCTCAGATCAGCTCGCTGATCCCTACTAAATGATCAACTCTCTCAGTTGAACGCCCAACTTACAGCACTGATCCTAGGGCACAACTTCCAGCACACCCCGAAGAAACTCAAATCAACCCGTAATAACAGTTCTGCACGGAAAACCCGATCATCTCGCAACAATGCTGAGCTAAACTGAACGCGAAATAGCTTCCACCATCAGCTTAACATGGAACAATAGATCAGCTTGCGCCTGAGCTGATCCTCACCAACTATGATACTTCCAACCGCTTAAATTTTGCTAATACTCCACTAATCTGATTCGATTAAGCCACTAATTTCCTTGGCTAATCACACTTCTCAGATTACCAACATCTGAGTCTTGTATCAATGGAAAATGACTAAATTACCCTTCAAGGGCAAGCCTGAACGTGCTCAAGGTCTATTGGACTTGATCCATACTGATGTTTGCGGCCCACCTAGCATTGGTACTAAGTTTGATCACATCTACTTCACCATATTTATCGATGATTACTCTAGATATAGGTACTTGTACTTAATGAAGCACAAGTCTGAAACCTTTGAAAAGTTCAAGGAGTTCATGGCTGAAGTGGAAAAACAACTGGGAAATGGTATTAAAACACTTCGATCCGATCAAGGTGGAGAATAATTGAGTGCTGAGTTTCAAGACTATCTTAGGGAGAATGGGATCTCTCTTAGTGGTCCCCTCCAGTGACACCACAACTGAATGGTGAAGCAAATCATTGTAATCGAACCTTTTTGGACATGGTGTGATCTATGATGAGCTTCACTGAACTTTCTACCTCGTTTTGGGGTTATGCGCTTGAAACATCAGTAATGGTGTTGAACAATGTACACACTAAGGCAGTGGATAAAACTCCATATAAGACACATATGGGCAAGCCACTCAAGTACTCGTACGTGAGGATTCGAGGATGTCCTGCTTATGTGAAGAAGATCGTGGAAGATAAGCTGGATAATATATCCAACTTATGCAACTTCGTTAGGTATCCAAAGAATTCTATTAGATACTGCTTCTACTATCCCAGTGAAAGAAAAGTGTTCGTTTCTAGAAATGCGATCTTCCTAAAGAAGGAATTTCTACTAGATATAAAAGACAAGATAGTTGAACTCGAAGAAGTTCAAGAACCAAATGAAGTACCAAGTGAGTCTCCCACACCTCCGAAACCAATCCAGGAATAGGACACACCTAGGAGATCTGAAAGGGTTCCTAGGGCTCCTGTTAGATATGGTTTCCTCCTTGAAGATGATCAAAATGATCAAACTATTGGATGTGATCCCAAGAAACTTCAAGGAGGCAATTTCTGATGCTGATTCAAATTTTTTTTGCTTGAATAATGCAATCTGATATTGACTCAATGTATTTGAACCAAGTTTGGACTCTTGTAGATCCTTATAAAGGATTAATTGGGTGCAAATGGATATACAAGAAAAAACTTGGGCCTGATGGTTACTGACCTGCAAGGCTCGACTTGTCGCAAAAGATTACACTCAAAGACAAGGTGTTGACTATGATGAACCTTTTCACCAGTCGCAATGTTCAAGTCAATTAGGATCCTGCTAGCCATAATTGCATGGTACGACTACGAGATATGGAAAATGGATGTGAATACTGTGTTCCTTAATGGAAACATTAATAAAGAAATATATTGATGCATCCCGAGGGCTTCACATCTGTGGGAAGTGAGCATAAAATATGAAAACTTCAAAGCTCGATCTACGGTCTAAAGTGCTAGAGTAGGTGCCCAACTAGCCAACTTGTGGCGTGTGGGTTCTTGTTGACTCTATGTAAAACAATATTTATTTATGTAATTCGCACTTATGGCATTCTTTATCTTCATTATTATGATTACAATTGTTGGATAAAGATCTTGAATGCACCATAGTGTATGTTAGATGTGATAGTGTATTTGATGGCTATCATGAAACACATCTAATAGTTACTAATGTATTCTAAACTAGTTCCTAGTCGATTAGGCCATAAAAAAGAGGATAAGGGCCACCCGAGCTTGAGACTAGCATCTGCGATGCAAACATGTTTCATGGTAGGAAACATAGTGATGTTCTGATCATGCATATGGATAGTGACCTGGTGATCTATCGAACTACCCTCGCTCGGACTTTCAAAGTGGTTATCATTTGTCGATTGGAGTAAGTCCGATGTCTTGGATTAGTCCTCATTACTCGTAATGTCATTGAGACTCTACATGATAGGTGCCCCACTTTGACCCATTTATCGACTCAGTTGGGGTCATCAGGTGGTGGGATTGGGTGAGGTCCCGATGCAAGTAGGAGTCTATGCTTCATTGTCGAGGATTCACCGCTCGCCCTTGTGCATGGATGTCATATTCTATCTGAGGAGATAATAGTGTGACAAATATCTGGCCAGAGTACTATATGTGTTTAAGGTAAATGGGCTTATCTAGTAACACATGCGATGTCATTATTTGATCTCCAAGATGTATGCATTGTCAGACCTCGTGCTCAACTCAGAGTTAAACCACGCAATAAACAATAGCGGAAGCAATAAAATAGTGGTTAAAATTTTCGCTTTTGGCCTGACTGAAAGATAACATAATTTAAAATACTGAAATACTCAAAATACAGGTTTTACAACGCTTAAAACCCAACTACATCTCACACAGCATACAAACATAGAGTGACTCCAAAATAAACAGAGCGATGAGTATCTCGCTCAACATAGATACAATACAATATAACGAAAATATCATATGCATCTACTACATATAACTGGGACACTCTATCCACCTCACGGGGCATTACCAGCTGGATCAACTCCACGATCGATGGTGAAATCATGGTAACCTGAAAACACACACAGGCAAACAAACACCTGCTCCAGAGGGACACGGGGTCAAACCCCAGTACGGAGAGTAACTGAAAAACAGCATAAGACAGCAACAGATAATATGCAATGCTATGCATGAGATGAGGTTACAACCGAAGGCATGGAGCCAAAGGAATCTCAAGAACAGATTAATGACATCAACAGATCAACTGAGAAATGGTGGCCACGGGGTGTGTGAGTATATGGGAGCTACCCACTTGTCTCAGCACACGGTACCAGATGAAAAACATAGCTCAACCTGCTGTTGCCCAACTCATGAGGTGTGGGAGCTACCCACTACGCTCATAGTGGCTAACAGATCCCAGTAGGGAGATGAGGGTGACGGGAGTTACCCGCTCGGCCTCCAAAACAGGCATCCTGGTACACACATATCAAATACAACAAGGCACGGCTAACAAGATCTGAGCTCCACATGATACATGAGTGAGTGCAGATGCAACAGATAACAACAAGAAACACAAAGCATACACTGCACCACGGAACAGCAAGCAATTAAACATATCCATGCCAAATCCAACGCGGTAAAACAAGCTCACATCCGTACCTTAGCTCTGAGCTATAATTACAACAACAAAGTCCCGAGCAACGTAGATCCGAGAACCTGCTAAGCAACAACGCACAAAATCTCAGGGACAGTAGCGCAGAAACTACAACTGGGAGTTACGAACTCAACCAGCGCTATCCTACCATTCTAACACAACAGAAGGCTCTAAACGAAGCACAAGGTAGGATCTTAACGCTTACCCAACAAGCTACCTGAACGGCAGATCTAATCCGGTGCTTATGCTAACAGACTACAGAAGGGATATGTCTCACAATCTCTCCAAGCTTCACGCAAGCTTCCAAAAGTTGTACCAAACGAAGCGTCTCAGCAAGAGGAGTCCAGTGCTACTACTCTTACTTCAATCGGAGCTGCCTACCATCGGCAATCGGGGAAGATAAGGTTTGGTGAATAGTAGCTAGGGTATCGTGACAGGATTCGCGATCGGGAAATATTCTAAGTGTCGAAGCTAAATAAAGAACGAAAGACAAGTCCTCTATTTAAAAGGTCAAATCTGCTCAAATCTGATGAACAGTACCTATCGACAACTTAAGTCTCAAAGCTGAATTTCCCGCTCGGATCTGAATCTCACTTCAGATATAACTCTACGCCAAAACAGATCCCGACTTAATCAAACGACGTCGCACAGAGTCTACTGCCGCTTCTGGACACGTCACCCGCTACTCGAATCTGAAATGTTAAGCAACATCACAAACACTCAGACCTACTCAAATCTGAATACCAATTCTACTCACATCTGAGTCTTTCCCGCTAAGCCAAAACGCTGTCGTTCCAACTATCCAAACGACGTAGTTTAGCTACTCGCTACAGAAACACGCTGGCTCACATCTGAACACCTACTATATCAGATTCCTTCTCCATAGCTGAACGTGATCACCCAGCGCTGACCAACGCTCACATCTGATCAGTTCCCGTGGAAATTTTCCAACTCACCAGAACTGATTCAAGGACTTATATGGACCCGATAACTTCGCCAAGCATACCAATCAAATCTGGCTCATCCCAGATCTGGTCAAGCCAAATCTGGTCTATGTTAAACCCAATTAATTAACTCAACTAATCTTATGAACTCTCGGGTCTCACATTTCTCCCCCACTAAAACAAGATTTCGTCCTCGAAGTCAAACTACTCCGGATCTGAACAGAAACTCAACAAAACCAAGAGTTCAAGATAACTGGGAAAACCACAAGTAAACAACTACTGGGAATAATAAGAAACAAACTAACTACTGGTATCTGATACAACGCTTACTCAAACAGATGCGGCCACTCACGATGCATCTTCTCTTCCGGTTCCCACGTAGCTTCTTCTCTACCATGTTTGCTCCATTGGACCATCACCAAAGGAATGGTCTTATTCCTCAGCTGTTTCTCTTTTCTATCCAAGATCTGCAAGGGATACTCAACATAACTCAAAGTCCGATCTAGCTCTACCTCGTCAGTTCTCAATACATGCGACGGATCTGGCTCATACTTCCTCAACATCGACACATGAAAAACATCATGTAAGAAAGACAGATCTGGCGGCAACAATAGCCAATAAGCCAAAGGACCAATCTTCTCCACAATCTCATATGGCCAACATAACAAGGAGCTAACTTTCCCTTGAGACCGAATCTCATAACACTGCAAAAAGGAGAAACTTTCAGGAAAACCAGATCACCAACTTGAAACTCTAAAGGCCTACGCCTCTTATTCGCATAACTGGCTTGGCGATCTTGTGCAGCTTTCATTCGCAGGCGAATCAGATCTACTTGATCTCTCATCTGCTGCACAAATTCTGGAGAATACAGCTGCTTCTCCCCCAATTCTTCCCAACACACAGGCGATCTGCACTTCCTGTCATACAAAGCTTCAAATGGTGCCATACCAATCGTGACCTGGTAGCTGTTATTGTAGGAAAACTCAACCAAAGACAACGAATCTTTCCAGCTACCACTATAATCCATCACAATAGCTCTCAACATATCCTCTAAAATCTGGATAGTTCTCTCAGATTGGCCTTCTGTCTGGGGATGATACGCTGTGCTCATCGCCAATCTCGTACCCAAAGCTGTTTGCAACCTCTTCCAAAACCTGGAAGTAAACCTCGGATCACGATCTGAAACGATAGAAACTGGCACACCATGCAATCTCACCGCAAAATCTATGTACAGCTTCGCCATCTTCTTCAAAGAATACGTCAAACTGTAGGGAATTAAGTGAGAAGACTTCGACAATCTATCTATAACAACCCACACAGCATCACACCCTCTGCTGGAACGAGGCAAATGTGTGAAAAAGTCCATAGCTATGTGTTCTCAATTCCATTGGGGAATCTCCAAACTCTGCAATAGACCACCAGGTCTCATCCTCTTGGCCTTAACTTGCTGACAATTCAGACAACGGGCAACAAAATCAGCAACATCACTCTTCAAACCTATCCACCAGTAATGCTGCTTCAAGGCATGATACATCTTCCTCGTACCAGGATGAACACTGTGTCTATTACAGTGTGCTTCTCTCAAGATCTCTTCCTTCAAATCGATCAGATTTGGCACAACCAACTTGCCACGAAATCTCAAATAACCATCAGATGAGACAGTATAATCCTCTAACACTCCAGCTCTGACCTTCAGCTTCAACTCATGGATAGATGGATCTGTTCTCTGAGCTGCTCTTATGCTCGTAACAATATGTGGCTCAACTTGAAAAGAAGACACCACAACATAATCCTCACCTGGGTAAAATCGCCAACCAGTAGTGCTTAGATGCTCATGGACCTTCGAAATCTGCAACGACATCGCCACTTGAGCCTTTCTGCTCAATGCATCAGCAACTACATTCACTTTCCCAGGCTGATATTGGATCTCACAATCAAAATCCTTAAGCAGCTCCATCACGCTGTCTCATGTTCAAATCTGACTGAGAAAACAGATACTGAAGGCTCTTGTGGTCTGTGTACACCACAAACTGCTCGCCATACAGATAGTGGCGCCAAATATTCAAGGCAAAAACCACTGCTGCCAACTCCAAATCATGAACTGGGTAACGAGTCTCATGC
This sequence comes from Dorcoceras hygrometricum, assembly GCA_001598015.1. Taxonomy (NCBI): domain Eukaryota; kingdom Viridiplantae; phylum Streptophyta; class Magnoliopsida; order Lamiales; family Gesneriaceae; genus Dorcoceras; species Dorcoceras hygrometricum. Next base: position 48,943 of record KQ999010.1, read on the forward strand.
GGTTTCAATTGACGAGAAGCATACGCAATGACTCGACCATTCTGCATCAACACACAACCCAATCCATTCAACGAAGCATCCGAACAAAAGACAAAACCACCTTAACCAGACGGTAAAGCTAACACAGGCGCAGAAGTTAGCTTCTCTTTGAGCAACAGAAAGCTGTTCTCACACTGCTCAGTCCAAACAAACCTCTTGTCTTTCTGAGTCAACTGCGTTATAGGCTTAGCTATATTAGAGAATCCCTCTATAAAATGCCGATAATAGCCAGCCAAACCCAAGAAACTACTAATATCAGCAACATTCTTGGGCGCTCCCAGTTAACAACTGCCTCTACCTTACTGGGATCCATAGAGATACCTGCAGCTGAAACACATGACCCAAAAATCAACTCTGTCTAACCAAAACTTGCACTTAGAGAAATTAGCATACAGTTGCGAGTCTCGAAGTATCTGAAGAACCAACTTTAAATGCTCTTTGTGCTGCATCAGAGTCTTAGAGTACACCAAGATATCATCAATAAACACAATTACAAACTGATCGATGAATTCTCTAAAGACTCGATTCATCAGGTCCATGAAAAATGCGGGGGCATTCGTCAAACAAAAAGGCATAACTAAAAACTCATAATGCCCGTACCTCATACGAAAAGCAGTTTTCGCAACATCTTGCTCTCGAATGCACAACTGATGGTACCTCGAACACAGATCGATCTTAGAAAACACAGCCGAACCCTGTAGCTGATCAAACAGGTCATCGATCCTCAGCAAAGGATACTTATTCTTCCCTATCGCCTTATTCAATTGCCTAAAGTCGATGCACATCGTCATCGACCCGCCCTTCTTCTTGACAAACAAGATAGGTGCTCCCCAGGGTGACATGCTAGGTCTAATGAAACCCTTCTCCAGCAAGTCACTAAGTTGTATCTTAAGCTCCCTCAACTCAGCAGGCGCTAAACGATACGGGGCTCTCGAGATAGGAGCTGTACCAAGTACCAACTCAATGCTGAAGTCTATTTCCCTCTTCGGAGGGAAACCAGGAATCTCCTCCGGAAACACATCCGGGAAATTGCGAACAACAGGGATGTCGTTAATCATCACACACGACGAAGAAGACGCATCCAAAGCATAGATCATAAATCCAGCATTCTCCAATGACATCAGGCTAAACATCTCCATCGCAGAGACTAAAGGAATCTTCGATCAGGAATAAAAACCATAGAAGTCCCACTTCTCACCAGACTGGGGCCTAAAACGCACAACTCCATGAAAACAGTCCACGGTGGCCCTATAACCAGACAACACATCCATTCCCACTATGCAATCGAAATCCCACATCACAAGCCTAAACATATTCGCTAACAACACATTCTCACCAAACCTAAGAATGTCATTCAACAAAATCTCTTGGTAGTAGCGCCGGCCGGGGTTGCAACAGACACAAAATCACTCAAAGAAGTGGTATGCAAACCATGCTCAACCACAAATGCATTAGCAATAAACGAATGCAATGCTCTTGTATCAAACAACACACACGCAGGAAAATCAAAGACAAAGCAAGTACCAGCGATCACTCCTGTTGGCGTGCCCTCCGCTTGCTCCCTCGTCATGGCATTCACCTGGACAAACTGAGGTCCTGAAAACTGGGGCTGGGAAGACTGTCCCAATCGCGAAGGACCAGGCTGCTGGTGTCAGGCCTCGTGCTCAAATCAGAGATAAAACATACAAACACATGCAGAAGCTACTAAAAAGCGGGTAAAATTTTCGCTTTTGGCCTGACGGTTTACAACAATATAATTTAAAATAGTGTGATACTCAAAATAGATATCCCAATTTAAGAAACCAACAAATCAACACAATAATATCATCAGTATAGAATACGAATACAAGTATCAGACTCCAACCACTGGATACGACAACGAAGCACAGGGCATCCCCTGGCTAACTCAACTAAAACATATAAATATGCTATACGCAACTGGGATACTCTAACCACCTCCTGGGGCACCACCAGCTGCGTTAAAACCACGACCAGCTGTAAAACCTGGATTTCCTGAAAACAACACAAACAGGGAAAACAACCAAGCCCCAGAGGAACATGGGGTCAAACCCCAGTACGGAGAGCAACTATAAAACAGTAGTAAACAGCAAGAATAAAATGCAGATGCTATGCATGCAACCAGGGACAACAGCCGAAGGCTACAACCAAGGAAGGGAGCCAAAGAACTCAATGCACAGCTCAACGGAAATCTGCAACGGAATATGTGGCCACGGTGAGTGTAGGACATGTGGGTGCTACCCACTCACCCCTACTCGCCCACCCTTACCAGATGCATCAACAACCCAACCTATGAACTGTGGTAGCTAACCACTCGGCGCATAGGGGAAATGAGAGTGCGGAATCACCGCTCGCCCTCGCATCCTGGTAAACAACCGGAACAACAACAACGAAGGCATAGGGGAGAGTGCGGAATCACCGCTCGCCCTCGCATCCTGGTAAGAAAACAGAGAAACAACAACGAACAAAGGCTGCAATAGCTGAACTGAATAAAAAACACCAATTACACATGGTAAGCATACACAGCTCTCACACAGAGCAACAACACCGCACGGCAATCCAAACGCAGCCATCTCGCAATTTATCCAAGCCAGGTTCCACGCTGAATTACAAGCTCAAGATCCGTACCTCAATTCTGTGCAATAACTACCACAGCAAGGAGCCCGAGAGATCTGGTTAGAAACCTGCTAAACACACAACGTACAAGCATAAATCTCATGGGTCACAAGCACAAAACCAACGGCTGGGAGTTACAACTCAAACCAGCAACTGATTCAAACAATACCACTAACAGAAAGCTTAAACAAAGGCTAAGACTAAGATCTCAACAACAATTCGAAGTTCTACCTCAATGACGCAACACATGGTCGAAGACAGCAACTTCGCGATCTCTCTCTAGCCAACAACAGCCTCCAAGAATGGTATAGTATGGGAGAGCTTCTCGAGAGGAGTCCAACGCTAACCCAAACGTATCAAACAATGGCCGGAAACAACGGGAATCACCGGATAAAATCAACGGTGAACAGTACTAGGGTTCGAAGAACAGAGGTCGACAATCGAGAGAATATTTCGCTAAGTATGGGATCTGGTATCTCAAATCAAAGACAAAGTCTTCCTATAAATATAACTCGCAACGGCTGAAATCTGGTTAAAAATGTCCACCGACAAAACCAGCAGTTGCGCTACTGAAATCTCAACCAGCAGTTGCAACAACCAACAGCTGCTGAATCCCATAACTAATAAATCTCAACAACATAAAACGACGTCGCTAAGTGACACGTCACTCGCTAGTTGCGACTGGTCCTCAAACCCAAAAGCTGGACAACCCAACGACTGGATGCTCCACAAACCAAAAGCTGGATTGTCTAATACTCAAAAGCTGGTACAAGACGTTGCATCTAAACGCTGCGTTCCAACTTAATAAAACGGCGTCGCATAACTTACGTTATCCAGACGCTAGCTCTCGCGCAAAATAACCAGACGCAAGCTACAGGAAACCAGACGCAAGCTACAGTAGAGTTGACCATCGTTGACATCTGCTCTCAGCTGGTACCAGTCGCAATATCCAAAACGGAGTCGTACCAACTTATCGAAACGCTATCGTTTTGTCCTCAACAAACAGGATAAAGCAGCAGCTGGATACAAACATGCTACCAGACTTCACTAAAACACAATGCATCCAGATTTCATAAAAATGACGGCGTATCAAAATCTTGCGCTACCAATTAAACGTTGCGACTGGATTTCACCACCGACCAGCTTCCACAACAAAACCATATCTCACAACCAGATCTCTACTCAAAAAAATACGAAAACTTCCAGAAATCTCTAAAATCCGATTAATCCAAACAATTAATCTTACATCAAAATCAGGTCTCACATTTCTCCCCCACTAAAAAGGATTTCGTCCCCGAAATCACAACAACTCTGGAACGCAACACATCAGCAAAATACAAAACAGGAACTTGCCTAACACAAGGCCAAGAGTTCAAGATAACTGAGCAAACAATTTACATCAACTAGGGAAGAAACAACCAAAAGCTACAAACTGCTGGAAATTTAGCTCAACAGCTACTCAAACAGATGCGGCCACTCGCGCTGCATATTTTCTTCCAACTTCCAAGTAGCTTCTTCCCTGCCATGTTTGCTCCATAAAAACGGATTTCGTCCCCGAAATCACAACAACTCTGGAACGCAACACATCAGCAAAATACAAAACAGGAACTTGCCTAACACAAGGCCAAGAGTTCAAGATAACTGAGCAAACAATTTACATCAACTAGGGAAGAAACAACCAAAAGCTACAAACTACTGGAAATTTAGCTCAACAGCTACTCAAACAGATGCGGCCACTCGCGCTGCATATTTTCTTCCAACTTCCAAGTAGCTTCTTCCCTGCCATGTTTGCTCCATTGCACCATCACCAACGGAATGGTCTTATTTCTCAGCTGTTTCTCTTTTCTGCCAAGGATCTGAAAAGGATATTCCTGATAGCTCAACGACTGATCTAGCTCCACCTCGTCAGTTCTAAGAACATGAGACGGATCTGGCTCATACTTCCTCAACATTAAAACATGGAAGACGTCATGAAGAGAAGATAACTCTGGCGGCAACAACAGCCGATACGCTAAAGGGCCAATCCTCTCAACAAGCTCATACGGTCCGACGTAACGAGGGGCTAAATTTCCCTCATGTCCAAAGCGCATAACACTACGAAACGGAGAAATTTTGAGAAATAAACAATCACCAACCTGAAACTCAAGAGGTCGATGCCTCTTATTCGCATAACTGGCTTGGCGATCCTGGGCAGCCTTCATCCGCTATCGAATTAGATCCACATGATCCTTCATTTGCTGCACAAATTCAGGGGCAGATAGCTGCTTCTCCCCAACTTCTTCCCAACATATCGGCGATCTGCACTTTATACCATACAAAGCCTCAAACGGCGCCATGCCAATCGTCACCTGATATCTGTTATTATATGAAAACTCAACCAAAGACAACGTGTCTTGCCAGCTACCTCCAAAATCCAACACAACAGCTCGTAACATATCCTCCAACGTCTGGATAGTTCTCTCATATTGGCCATCTGTCTGGGGGTGCGCATCGCCAATCTGGTACCCAAAGCTGTTTGCAAACTCTTCCAAAACCTGGAAGTAACCTCGGATCTTGGTCGGAAACGATCGAAACAGGCACACCGTGAAGTCTAACCACAAAAACAATGTACATCTTCGCCATCTTCTTCAACGAGAAGGTCATCCCATAGCGAATAAAATGTGCAGACTTCGAAAAACGGTCTATAACCACCCAAATAGCATCGCATTCTCTGCTGGAACGAGGAGATGCGTCACGAAATCCATAGCTATGTGCTCCTAATTCCATTGGGGCACTTCCAAACTCTGCAATAGACCACCAGGTCTCATCCTTTCGGCCTTAATCATCTGACAATTCAAACAACGGGCGACAAAACCAGCAACGTTGCTCTTCAGGCCAGCCCACCAAAAGTGCGGCTTTAACGCATGGTACATCTTCCGTGCACCATGATGAACACTATGTCTGCTACAGTGTGCTTCATGAAAGATCTCCTCCTTCAAATCAATCAAATTGGGCACAACCAACTTGCCCCGGAAATGCAAACAACCATCGAAGAGACAGAATAGTCTTCAAGTTCTCCAGCCCTGACCTTCAATTTCAACTCGTGGATGCAAGGATCAGTCCTCTGTGCTGCTCGAATACTCGAAACAATTTGTGGCTCCACCGGAAAGATGAAACCACCACATAATCCTCCGCCGGGTAGAATCTCCAACCCGTAGTATTAAGGTGCTCTTGATCCTTAGAGATGTACAATGAAGCAAGCATCTCAGTAGCCTTCCTGCTCAAAGCATCGGCCACTATGTTCGACTTCACAGGCTGGTACTTGATCTCACAATCAAAGTCCTTTAGCAGCTCCATCCAACGACGTTGTCTCATGTTCAAGTCAGGCTACGAAAACAGATACTGCAAACTCTTTTGGTCCGAGTACACCACAAAATTCTCGCCATACAGGTAGTGACGCCAGATTTTTAGCGCAAAAACCACCGCTGCTAGCTCCAAATCATGGACTGGATAGCGAGTCTCATGCGGTTTCAACTGCTGCGAGGCATACGCAATGACTTCACCATTTTGCATCAAAACACAGCCCAATCAATTTAGCGAAGCGTCTGAACAAACAACGAAACCACCTGAATCGGACGGCAGAGCCAACACAGGCGCAGTAGTCAACTTTTTCTTGATCAGTTGAAACGCATTCTCACACTGCTCCGTCCAAACAAACATCTTGTCCTTCTGCGTCATTTGAGTCATCGGCTTTGCTATAGTAGAAAATCCTTCGATGAAACGACAGTAATAACCAGCCAGACCCAAGAAACTGCGAATCTCAGAAACATTCCTGGGGCGCTCCCAGTTCAGAACAGCATCAACCTTACTGGATCCACAGCAATCCCCTCGGCTGAAATCACATGTCCCAAGAATACGACGCGATCCAACCAGAACTCACACTTAGAGAATTTAGCATACAACTGCTGTTCTCTCAACCTCTGCAGGACAATTCCCAAGTGCTCTTTGTGCTCCCTCGGAGTCTTTGAATACACCAAGATGTCGTCAATGAAAACAATCACAAACTGATCAATGAACTCTCTAAAAACCCGGTTCATCAGATCCATAAAGACTGTAGGCGCGTTGGTCAAACCAAACGGCATCATCAGAAACTCGAAATGTCCGTACCTTGTATGAAATGCAGTCTTTGCAACATCTTGGTCTCTCACTCTTAGCTGATGGTACCCTGAACGAAGATCAATCTTATAATACACCGCAGAACCTTGCAACTGATCGAACAGATCATCGATTCTCTGTAACGGGTACTTGTTCTTGACAGTGGCTTTGTTCAGCTGGCGAAAATCAATGCACATCCGCATTGAGCCATCCTTCTTCGTCACAAACAAAATGAGCGCTCCCCACGGCGACATACTAGGTCGTATAAAACCTTTCTCCAGCAAATCATCTAACTGCACCTTGAGTTCTCTCAACTCCGCAGGCGACAGACGATACGGGGCACGAGAAATCTGAGTTGTGCCAAGCACCAACTCATTGCTGAAGTCAATATCCCGCCTCGGAGGAAAACCAGGAATCTCCTCCGGAAACACGTCGGGAAAATTCCGCACTACAGTAACGTCACTAAGCTGCACACAGGAAGAAGAAGACGCATCCAAAGCGTAAATCAGGAAACCAGCATTCCTAAGGACAACAAGCTGAACATCTCCATAGCTGAGACCAATGGGATCTTCGATCGAGAATCCTGGCCGTAGAAGTCCCACTTCTCACCATACAAAGGCCTAAAGCGCACAATCCCATGGAAACAGTCCACAGAGGCCCTATAGTTGGATAGCACATCCATCCCAACTATGCAATCGAAATCCCACAGCATCAATCGGATCAAGTTCGCTACCAACACATGCTCACCAAACCGCAACACGCCACCTAACAAAACCTCCTGGGAGAATAGGCTCACACCACCAGGGGGAGAAACAGAAACAGCATCGCGCAAAGGGATGGTACACAGACCATGCTCAACAACAAACGAATCAGAAATAAAAGAATGTGATGCATCGGTGTCAAACAACACACGTGCAGGAAAATAAAAAACAAAGCATGTACCTCCAATCACCCGACTCGGTGTCTCCTCCGCCTGCTCCCTAGTGATGGCGTTAACCTGAGCATGCTGGGGTCCAGAGAAAAAAGGCTGAGACGACTGTCCGAACCACGACGGACCAGGCTGCTGAAACGGCCTAAACTGAGTCTCACCCAATCGGGGCTACTGAAACTGTGGGGAACGACCCCTAGACTGACCTCCACGACCCTGAGGCTGGGCCGCGGTCTGCTGTGATCCAGCTGACGGATACACTATGGCAAAATGCCCGTACTGACCACAAAGGTTGTAGGAACCCTGCACACCAACACACTGCGTAGACGGATGCTTTCCACCGCAAAAACCACAAAACTCAGCCCTAGAACCACTGCTACTCGAGCTGCCCGAACCAGAAGAGCCAGAACCCGACTTCTTCTTGAACTGCTGACCGCGGGGACGGAACCTCTGACAGCCAGACTGTTGTGCCACCTGTGGCTGCTGCTGCTGCTGTGGCTGATGGGATGACTGGGAGGACTGTGAAGACTGCGCTCCCTGGATAGCAGGACGACCACCCCGCGCTGCCTGCTGCCTACGAGCACGACGACTCTGCAAACCTTCCTCGATATCAATAGCAGTGTCAACTGCTTCAGCATAGCTCTTGGGGTTTGCTGGTCAGCACCATCTGATACAACTCTTCGTTCAAGCCCTCAAGAAATCTAGTCCGCTTGGTGTTGGGGATCCGGATCCGCCCCCCGGTCAGGCAGCGGAAGAAAAAAAATTATAGAAACCGGGAGGCGATCAATACGAAAATTCAATAAACAATGTATCAACATACATAGGGTGTTTCAGGCGTGTTACCTCGCTGGCACTTGTGCCTGGCTCCAACCGGTGTTTCAAGAACCCGGCGCTTCTCGGTTGATTGCGGTAGATACGCCAATCCGGTCCATGACCAGATCCAAGACTCCTTCCAATCCGGTCCCAGATCCGAGACTCCTTCGTCAGACTGCACTAGAAGTCCTGACGAGATCAGCACGATCGGATTCTCCTCGAAAAACTAGACTAGGCCAAAATTCCGGCGAAGTTGGGCGGCGACGGCGGCGGCGGGCGAGGAGGAGGGCGGGGGCCGTTTG
>KQ999010.1:78475-104314 GCA_001598015.1 Dorcoceras hygrometricum
GCGGCCTTATCCTCATTTTGACGGCCCAATCGACTAGGAATATGTTCAGAATACACAGCGACTATTAGATGTGTTTCATGATAGCCGTCATACCCACTATCACATCTAACATACGCTTTAGTGCATTCTAGGTCTTTACTCAACACAATTGTAAATCATTACACACATAATGAAAGTAAAGAATGCCATATAAGAAAATGCGAATATCATATATGCCTTATCCTCATTTTGACGGCCCAATCGACTAGGAACATGTTCAGAATACACAGCGACTATTAGATGTGTTTCATGATAGCCGTCATACCCACTATCACATCTAACATACGCTTTAGTGTATTCTAGGTCTTTACTCAACACAATTGTAAATCATTACACACATAATGAAAGTAAAGAATGCCATATAAGAAAATGCGAATATCATATATAAAGATCGTTTGTACAAGAGTCAATAAAGCCCACACGCCACAAGTTGGCTAGTTGGGCATCTACTCTAACAAACTCCACGACCGACGGTGAAATCATGGTAACCTGAAAACACACACAGGCAAACAAACACCAGCCCCAGATGGACATGAGGTCAAACCCCAGTACGGAGAGCAACTGAAAAACAGCATAAGACAGAAACAGATAATATGCCATGCTATGCATGAGATGAGGCTACAACCAAAGGCAGGGAGCCAAAGGAATCTCAAGAATAGATCAATGACATCAACAGATCAACTGAGCAACGGTGGCCACGGGGTGTGTGAGTATATGGGAGCTACCCACTTGTCTCAGCACATGGTACCAGATGCAAAACATAGCTCAACCCGCTGTTGCCCAACTCATGAGGTGTGGGAGCTACTCACTCCACTCATAGTGGCTAACTGTCATGCCACGTGATAATCACTCAAGATTAAAGCACAAATAAGCACATAAATGCGGAAGCATAAAATAGGGCTTAAAAATTTTTGAAATGTTTTATGCCTGGACTCAAATCATCATACAAAATATTCATAATCAAAGTACAAGTTAAATCAAACTCATACAAAAACAGGTAACATCAAATATTAAATCATATACAGATCCCCAATACATAAAAACACAGGGAATTCCCTGGTTCAATGCATAATACAATATATAACTGGGACTCAAGAGAATGGGGATCGACCAGCTGGCACTCCACTCGGTCCAGCTTGGTTTGTAGATCCTGCAAATGGGTAACACAGACCCAAACAACACAAAAGTAGGAAAAGAAATACGAGGTCAAGCGTCAGTACGAAGAGCCATCAAAACAGCAAATCATGCAACATGCTATAAATCAAGTTATGAAATGCATGAGGCTGTCAAGGAATCGGTAATCAAGACCAGTGTATCAACTGGCAAATCAACTCAAGTCGACCCTCTATACCCACACAGTGTATCAACCGGGGAAATCATCGGTCCGTGACCCTCTATACCCACACTAGTTGGAAACACTTACTCAAGCTTCCATAAGAACCAAAGAACACACGGTTCAAATCTCACGAAAAGATTCGAACAAACAGGTTCTTCGCGCTTCTCTCCAACGCCGACTCAGGCCTCCTAGAAAGTATCAATCGAAAGAGCAACTCAAGGAGAATCCAACGCCACCAATCTCGTTCAAAACAACGACTGGAATCGACTCAAATCTAGGGAAGAAATGTTTGGGTGAACAGTAGCCATCGAGGGTTTCGAAGATGAAGATAAGAAATGTCGGGCTCTAAATAATTCTAAGTGTCACTCAACAAATATCTATATATCTCCACTACAACAGCTGTTGTTCACAAAATCAGGCACTACAGTAGGAGTCTTACGACTGAAGCCAGCGTTTCCCTTCAACCGAATCAGTTGATACAATCAGACGTTGCACTATACAACGGGACATCAAAACAACGTCGCACCGACTAATTAAAACGATGCCGCAGCGCTTCAACAACTGATGATAGATCCCTCTCAAAACGGCCAACAGCTGAAACGCTAAATAACTCAAACGACGACGTATCAGGGTTCCCGCTAACAAAGGTAAAACGACGTCGCCTCACTACCAGCAGCTGGTCACTCAAACCAACAGCTGATCACTCGATTGAAACAGATCCCTCGCAATGGCAACTGCTGATTAGCGCTAGAACATCATCAGTCGACTCAGCTGTTGACCAACACTTGACAGCTGCTCGCACACGCGTTAACGCTAACTGCTGCTTCCCGCTACACATTCACTGCTGAGTTGACTAGCGTTGACATCTGATTACGCCAATGCTGAAATACCAATAGCTGAATGCTCATGAAACTCACTTCTTACTTCCTCACGTAATAGCTCACAGCTGATCACGCTACTACTGAAATACCAACAGCTGAATTGCCCGCAAGCCTTCGCATAAAAACGCTGTTGGCTTTACTTCTCCCAGCGATAAACCTTACTGCTGAAACACTACTGGGATCATTTCCGCTAGCAAAATGCAACTGCTGAACTCCAATTCAAGAAGTCTGAACTTCACAAACCAAACTTCACTACAATTCCTCAAAATCTGGAATTCGAAATCCCTAAAATCTCGTGACTAATACTAAGAAAAACTGATTAATCACTATTCGAATTCTCAATCCTCACATTCTCCACATCTTAAGAGATTTCGTCCTCGAAATCAAAGGCACAACAGGGAAGAAATCAATCAAAACATCAAGCCAAACAAAGTAGCTACTCACTGCTGAAACACTACTGGGATCATTTCCGCTAGCAAAATGCAACTGCTGAACTCCAATTCAAGAAGTCTGAACTTCACAAACCAAACTTCACTACAATTCCTCAAAATCTGGAATTCGAAATCCCTAAAATCTCGTGACTAATCCTAAGAAAAACTGATTAATCACTATTCGAATTCTCAATCCTCACATTCTCCACATCTTAAGAGATTTCGTCCTCGAAATCAAAGGAGCAACAGGGAAGAAATCAATCAAAACATCAAGCCAAACAAAGTAGCTACTCAAACTCGAAGCAAAAAAAATCAGAGATTACCTGGAAGTTTTCACGGTCAGTGCTCAAATAGATGAGGCCACTCTTGTCTCATCTTTTCTTCCACTTCCCAGGTTGCTTCTTCTCGGCCATGCTTGCTCCATTGGACCATCACCAACGGAATTATCTTGTTCCTCAACTGTTTCTCCTTCTTATCCAGAATCTGCACTGGATATTCAACATAACTCAAGGCAGAATCCAGCTCAACTTCGTCGGTTCTCAAAACATGGTAAGGATCTGGCTCATATTTTCTCAACATTGACACATGAAAAACATCATGTATCGCTGCTAATTCATCGGGCAGCCTCAATCTATAAGCCAACTGTCCGATCCGTTCGATAATCTCAAAAGGACCAATGAATCTAGGAGCCAATTTGCCCTTAAATCTGAAGCTCATCACGCTCTTGAAAGGATAAATCTTAAGAAACACACGATCCCCAACCTCAAACTCTAACGGTCGACGTCTTCGGTTAGCATAGCTGGTAAATCTATCTTGTGCAGCCTTCATTCTATTCCGAATCAAATAAATCTGATCTTTCATGTGCTGCACAAATTCAGGGGTAGAAAGCTGTTTCTCACCAACCTCTTCCCAACAGATCGGAGATCTACACTTACGACCATACAAAGCTTCAAATGGGTCCATCCCGATAGTCACTTGGTAGCTGTTGTTATATGAAAACTCTACTAAGGACAAGGAATCCTGCCAGCCACCATTGAAATCCATCACCACTGTACGCAGCATATCTTCTAAAGTCTGAATGGTCCGCTCAGACTGACCATCTGTCTGTGGGTGATAGGCTGTACTCATAACCAATCTCCAGCCCATCGCTGCTTGCAAACTCTTCCAAAAATGAGATGTGAACCTTGGATCTCTATCAGACACTACCGAAACAGGCACTCCATGCAATCTAACTACATGGTCGATGTACAACTTCGCCATTTTCTTCATCAAACACCTCACATCATAGGGAATGAAATGGGCTGACTTCGAGAGTCGATCAATCACCACCCAAATCACATCACATCCCCTACTCGATCGAGGTAAATGAGTCACAAAATCCATGGCGATGTGCTCCCAATTCCATTGAGGCACTTCTAAACTCTGAATCCATCCACCAGGTCTCATCCTATCAGCCTTGACCCACTGGCAATTCAAACATCTAGCAACAAAACCAGAAATGTCACTCTTCATACCTGCCCAACAGTAGTGAGACTTCAAGGCATGGTACATCTTTCTCTCGCCCGGATGCACACTGTACTGAATACAATGCGCTTCATTCATGATAGTTTCTTTCAAGTCGATTAGGTTCGGAACCACCAATCTCCCTCGAAATCTCAGACACCCATCAGAAGCAACAGAAAAATCATCAGACTGACCACTTCGGGCTTTAATATTGTATATAGGGATCAGTTCTCTGCCTCTCCCTGATGTCACTCATAATCTGCGGCTCAACTTGAATCGAAGAAACCATGAAGTACTGATCAACCGGCTGAAATCTCCAACCAGAAGTACTCAACTGCTCGTAGACTCTTGAGACACTCAAAGAAGCTAACATATCAGGATGGGCTTTCCTACTCAAAGCATCGGCTACTAAGTTCATTCGCCCAGGCTGATACTGAATCTCGCAATTGAAATCCTTGAGCAACTCCATCCAACGATGTTGCCTCATATTCAAGTCCGACTGTGTGAAGATATACTTCAAACTCTTGTGGTCGGTGTACACCACAAATTCTTCACCATACAGATAGTGCCGCCAAATCTTCAAGGCAAACACTATCGCAGCCATTTCCAAATCATGAACGGGGTACCTCATCTCGTGAGGCTTCAACTGTCGAGACGCATACGCAATCACGTATCCGTTTTGCATCAGCACACAACCCAAACCACTCAGAGAAGCATCAAAGCATACAAAAAGTCCTCCAGATCCAGACGGTAGAGCCAAAACAGGAGCATTAGTCAACTTCTCCTTCAACGTCTGAAAACTAAACTCGCACTCATCAGTCCAAACAAACTTCCTATCCTTCTGAGTCAACTGAGTCATAGGCCTGGCTATCGAGGAGAACTTCTCGATGAAACGTCTGTAATAGCCAGCCAATCCCAAGAAACTACGGATCTCGAAAACATTCCTAGGTCTCTCCCAGTTAAGAACTGCTTTGACCTTACTCGGATCCACCGAAATTCCTTGCGCTGAAATAACATGACCCAAAAAGATAATTCTATCAAGCCAAAATTCACACTTACTGAACTTGGCGTACAACTGCGAGCTCTCAATCTTTGCAACACCAATCTTAGATGCTCCTTATGCTCTCTCAAACTCCTCGAATACACCAAGATGTCATCTATGAATACAATCACGAACCGATCGATGTACTCGCTAAATACGCGATTCATCAAATCCATGAAAACAGCTGGGGCATTCGTCAACCCAAATGGCATCACAAGAAACTCATAATGCCCATATCTCGTCTGAAAAGCTGTCTTCGCCACATCAGCGTCTCTAATCCACAACTGGTGATAGCCAGAGCGCAAATCAATCTTCAAGTACACTACCGATCCTTGCAACTGATCGAACAAGTCATCAATCCTCGGCAAAGGATACTTGTTCTTCACCGTCGCTTTGTTCAACTGTCTAAAATCAACACACATCCTCATAGATCCATCCTTCTTCATCACAAAGAGAATCGGAGCTCCCCAATGCGATATACTCGGTCTGATGAAGCCTTTCTCCAGAAGGTCTCTCAACTGTTCCTTGAGTTCCTTCAACTCTGCTGGCGCCAACCGATACGGAGCTCTAGAAATCGGGGTTGTACCGGGCACCAACTTGATACCGAATTCGATCTCACTTCTCGGAGGGAATCCAGGAATCTCATCCGGAAACACGTCGATAAACTCTCGGACGATCGGGATGTCACTCAACTCCAATTGTGACTCTTGGGAAAGGTCAAGCGCATAGATCATAAATCCAGCATTATCCAACGATAACAGACTAAACATCTCCATGGAAGACACCAATGGAATCTTCGACCTCGAATCCGTGCCGTAGAAATCCCACTTCTCACCTGAATCAGGGCGAAATCTCACCACACCATGGAAACAGTCAACAGTAGCCTTATAGCTAGACAATACATCCATTCCCAAGATGCAATCAAAATCCCTCATCTCCAAGACAATCAGATTCGCCACTAGCACGTTCTGATCAAACCGAATCACACTATCCACCACGATCTCACGGGACATCACCCACACACCAGCAGGAGTAGATACAGATACGACATCACACAGTGGAGTAACTCTCAACCCACACTCATGCACAAACCATGCAGAAACAAAGGAGTGTGACGCTCCTGTATCAAATAAAACTCTCGTAGGAAAATCAAAGATAGAACATGTACCTGCGATAAACATACCAGGTGTCTCCTCAGCCTGCTCCCCCGACAAGGCATTCACCCGGGCCTGCTGCGGAATCTGAAACTGAGGTCTAGAAGATCCTCCAAACCTAGACGGTTCGTGGGTTTGAAATCCAGATCGCTGGGTCATAACGGGAAACTGCGATCTCTGTGAGAACCACCAGCCGAACCCTGCTGCGAAGGAAACGAAGCCTGTCCCCTCAACAAAGGACACACTCTAACATAGTGTCCAGGCTGTCTGCAGTTACGGCAAGACCCCTGAACTCCACGACACTGCGAAGTCGGATGCTTCCCCCCGCACTGTCCACAAGACATACTACCAGAACCACTGCTACCAGAACTCACAGAACCAGAGGAACTCGAATTCGCATTCTTATTGAACTGCTTCCCTCGAGGTCTAAACTGTTGGCGATTCGATTGCTGTGACCCATGAGGAGATTGGAATGATTGCGACATACTCTGCACCGACTGAAAAGCACGTCCAGACGTCGGCTGAACCGGAGCCTCTGCCTCCAACAAACTCTCCTCAATGTCAACCGCTTGATTCACAGCGTCCACATACATCGCAGGGGATCCAGACAACACCATCCGGAACAAATCAGGCCTCGGTCCCTTCATGAACTTGTTCCTCTTCGTCCTCTCCTGGTTGGCTACGTGTGGCACATACATCAGAAGCGAAGAAAACTGCCTGGCATACTCAGCTACTCCCATGTTCCCTTGCTTCAGATTATCAAACTCGCCCTCTCGGCTGTTGTAGTAGGACTCCGGGGTATACTCCTGCCGGAACGCGACACAGAAGCTCTCCCAAGTAATCACAACCCCACTCTCACGTAAGATACGGGAAGTACCTCTCCACCAGCGCTGCACATTATCCCTCAATTGCAACACCGCCAGCTTTAATATCTTCTCAGGAGTGTACTCCAAAGTATCAAACAGCTCCTCCATCTGCACTAGCCAACTCTCAGCCAACGCACCACCCTCAGCAGCAGCAAAAATCGGAAGGTTCGTGCACTGGAACATAGCTAAGACTATATCCATCTCGCCTATCTGTCTCGTAACATCCTCAACCTGCTGATTGCCCTCATCACTATCCGAGGCCCTAGCCTTCTCTGCGGTACGTCTAGTAGTACTACCTCTACCTCTCATCGGCGGCATCTAAACAATTCTCAAGGTAAGACTAATAGCAGATATCAACGAGACAGATAATATAATCACATAAGCCACAGAGTCAATCAAAAATCAAATCAAAACTCTGTGCCTAGACTCAAGTGTGATCAAAAGAGGACGAGCTTATCCCAGTTTAAGCTCTGATACCAAAAATATCAGGCCCCGTGCTAATCACTCAAGATTAAAGCACAAATAAGCACATAAATGCTGAAGCATAAAATAGGGCTTAAAAAGTTTTGAAATATTTTGGGCCTGGACTCAAATCATCATTCAAAATATTCATAATCAAAGTACAAGTTAAATCAAACTCATACAAAAACAGGTAACATCAAATATCAAATCAGATACAAATCCCCAATACAGAAAAACACAGGGCATTCCCTGGTTCAATACATAATAGAATATATAACTGGGACTCAAGGGAATGGGGATCGACCAGCTGGCACTCCACTCGGTCCATCTTGGTTACCTGTAGATCCTGCAAATGGGTCCCACACAGTGTATCAATCGGGGAAATCATCGGTCCGTGATCTTTGGGGCTCGTCAGCCCATCAAAGCTTGATGGTAGACACTCGAATCCGACTGTCACCACTCCGATGATAGCGTTGGACTTTTCGGGCACGACACATCTGTCGGCCAATCACAACGTGGCTCTCAATCAGGACATCAATCAATCAATCTGGCTCAAGATGTATGCATGAATGTCATTCAATAATCAATTCTAAATGCATACAATAACAATACGTGAAAACAGAACATCAATAACCAAATCAGGTGAAATTGGTTCACGTAATTCATCCATAAATTCAACACAGAATTCATAACATGAAATACAGCCATGTCCACGCTCAAAGCTGTTAGAGCTGCTCAATTCGTACCTCACAGCTTCAATCTACCTCAACAGATTTCTCAAAGGCACGGCAGAACTCAGCCTAAGCAAATCAGCTTTCTCCTGACCTCCTCAACCTCGGCAGAAGCTATCCTGCACCTTAAATCTGTTACAAAATCTAATATATATCAGCTCAACACTAAGTCGAATCTGCTTAGTACCTACGACCGAGAACTAAATTCAAGTTCTAATGTTCTACGTAGGATTAACAGCTGAAACTAAACTTAAAACTAGTTGGAAACACTTACTCAAGCTTCCAGAAGAACCAAAGAACACACGCTTCAGATCTCACGGAAAGCTTCGAACAAACAGGTTCTTCGCGCTTCTCTCCAACGCGACTCAGGCCTCCTAGCAAGTATCAATCAAAAGAACAACTCAAGGAGAATCCAGCGCCACCAATCTCGTTCAAAACAATGACTGGAATCGACAGAAATCTAGGGAAGAAATTTTCGGGTGAACAGTAGCTATCGAGGGTTTCAAAGATGAATATAAGAAATTTCGGGCTCTAAATAATTCTAAGTGTCACTCAACACATATCTATATATCTCCACTACTACAGCTTCAATTCACAAAATCAGGCGCTATAGTAGGAGTCTTAAGACTGAAGCCAGCATTTCCCTTCAACCGAATCAGTTGATACAATCAGACGTTGCACTACACAACGGGACATCAAAATGACGTCGCACCGACTAATTAAAACGACGCCGCAGCGCTTCAACAGCTGATGACAGATCCCTCTCAGAACGACCAACAGCTGAAATTCTAAATAACTCAAACGACGACGTATCAGGGTTCCCGCTAACAAAGGTAAAACAACGCCGCCTCACTACCAGCAGTTGGTCACTCAAAACAACAGCTGATCACTCGACTGAAACAGATCCCTTGCAAAGGCAACGGCTGATTAGTGCTAGAACATCAGAAGTCGACTCAGCTGTTGACCAACACTTGACAGCTGCTCGCACACGCTTAACGCTAACTGCTGCATCCCGCTACACACTCACTGCTGAGTTGACTAGCGTTGAAATTTGATTATGCCACTGCTGAAATACCAACAGCTGAATGATCATGAAACTCACTGCTTACTTCCTCACGTAATAGCTCACAACTGATCATGCTACTACTGAAATACCAACAGTTGAATTTCCCGCAAGCCTTCGCATAAAAACGCTGTTGGCTTTACTTCTCCCAGCGATAAACCTTACTGCTGAAACACTACTGGTATCATTTACTGCTGAACTCCAATTCCAGAAGTCTGAACTTCACAAACCAAACTTAACTACAATTCCTCAAAATCTGAAATTCGAAATCCCTAAAATCTCGTGACTAATCCTAAGCAAAACTGATTAATCACTATTCGAATTTCTCAATCCTCACACTAACAGATCCCAGCATGGAGATGAGGGTGGCGGGACTTACCCGCTCGGCCTCCAAAATAGGCATCCTGGTACACACAGATCAAATACAACAAGGCACGACTAGCAAGATCTGAGCTCAACATGATACATGAGTGAGTGCAGATGCAACAGATAACAACAAGCAACACAAAACATACACTGCACCACGGAACAGCAAGCAATTACACATATCCATGCCAAATCCAACGCTGTAAAACAAGCTCACATCCGTACGTCAGCTCTAAGCTATAATTACAACAACGAAGTTCCGAGCAACGCATATCCGAGAACCTGCTAAGCAACAACGCACAAAATCTCAGGGACAGTAGCGCAACTGGGAGTTACGAACTCAATCAGCGCTATCCTACCCTTCTAACACAAAAGAAGGCTCTAAACGAAGCACAAGGTAGGACCTTAACGCTTACCCAACAAGCTACCTGATGGTAGAACTAATCCGGTGCTTATGCTAACAAACTACAGAAGGGAGATGTCTCGCAATCTCTCCAAGCTTCACGCAAGCTTCCAAAAGTTGTACCAAACGAAGCGTCTCAGCAAGAGGAGTCCAGCACTACTACTCTTACTTCAATCGGAGCTGCCTACTGTCGGCAATCGGAGAAGATAAGGTTCGGTGAACAGTAGCTAGGGTATCGCGACACGATTCGCTATTGGGAAATATTCTAAGTGTCGAAGCTGAATAATAAAGAACGGAAGCTAGGTCCTCTATTTAAAAGGTCAAATCTGCTCGAATCTGATGAACAGTACCTATCGACAACTTAAGTCTCAAAGCTGAATTTCCCGCTCGGATCTGAATCTCACATCAGATATAACTCTACACCAAAACTGATCCTGACTTATCAAATGACGTCGCACAGAGTCTACTGCCGCTTCTGGACACGTCACCCGCTACTCGAATCTGAAATGCTAAGCATCATTGCAAAAACTCAGATCCTACTCAAATCTGAAGACCAACGCTACTCACATCTGAGTCTCCCCCGCTAAGCCAAAACGCTGTCGTTCCAACTAATCCAAACGACTATTGGGAAATATTCTAAGTGTCGAAGCTGAATAATAAAGAACGGAAGCTAGGTCCTCTATTTAAAAGGTCAAATCTGCTCGAATCTGATGAACAGTACCTATCGACAACTTAAGTCTCAAAGCTGAATTTCCCGCTCGGATCTGAATCTCACATCAGATATAACTCTACACCAAAACTGATCCCGACTTAATCAAATGACGTCGCACAGAGTCTACTGCCGCTTCTGGACACGTCACCCGCTACTCGAATCTGAAATTCTAAGCATCATTGCAAACACTCAGATCCTACTCAAATCTGAAGACCAACGCTACTCACATCTGAGTCTCCCCCGCTAAGCCAAAACGCTGTCGTTCCAACTAATCCAAACGACGAGTTTAACTACTCGCTACAGAAACACGCTGGCTCACATCTGAACACCTGCGATATCAGATTCCTTCGCCATAACTGAATGCGATCACCCAGCGCTGACCAACGCTCACATCTGATCAGTTCCCACGCGAATTCTCTAACTCACCAGAACTGATTCATGGACTTATACGGACCCGATAACTTCGCCAAGCATACCAACTCAAAGCTGGCTCATCCCAGATCTGGTCAAGCCAAATCTGGTCAATGTTAAACCCGATTAATTAACTCAATTACTCTTATAAACTCTCGAGTCTCAAATGCATGGCTGTCGGATCTCTAGAGACTGTCGATTTACCAATGATAGTTTATCCGATCGAGATATTTGAGTTGAAAGGACCGTAGTGTACTCTAATCATGACGACTGGTTCTTGCAAGCACTATCAGTGATACCTAGGGGATCATGGAATGATGTTGCTAGATGCTTTACCATGATCCGATGGATAAGTCCGAAAATGTGTTTTCGGAGTCACAAAATTTGTGAGCCCACGGCTAGTTGTGTCCCTGTATCATTGAGGGTCACACAAGTACTGGTATCTCAATTCCCGTATGAAATTAAGCCCAATTTGTTGAGTATATTAGGAGGAATGATGGAATTGATTTCCTTAAATTAGCTTGGACTAGCATGACTATCCTTAAAGCTGATAGGGGCCTAACTGCTATTTTGGATTAGGTGGTCTGAAAAATTATTTTCACATCAAATTGTTCGATTTTTTAAACTGTGCAGATCAGTGCGATCTGATCATCAATCGGGATTATGATGAAGCCACAACGATGAACTTGAAACCAATGTTCCCTGGGCCTAGGCCCGACCCAGACACATTAACCTGGTTTACGCCCATGGAAAACCTATAAATAGAGGCCCCTGGGGTATTCATTTTAATCGCACCAAAAGTTGTATTGACAACTAATACTATGGGTTGAGAAATCTCTCCCTTTTAGTTATATTTTTCCTTCTCGTCCTCCCTTCCCTTCGCAGACGTCGCGCCTCCGTTGTCGCCGCCCGCCGCCGCCGTCGGAATTTGTTCCGATCGTATCGGCAACGAGATTTCGTTCACAGAACTTTCGTTGGTTTTCTAGTGCAAACCAACAAAGGAGTTGAGATTCTGGATGTGGACCAGATTAGGCGTTGATCCAGCCATTCAATCGTTGAAGTGCCAATTCCCTCGTGGAATTGGTCGGAGCCAGGCGTCTAGACGCCAGTAAGGTAACCTACTAAACATCCTATGCATGTTTAGATTATTATTTAGTGTATTGACCATTCCCGGGCTTGAAAAATTTTAGACTTCCGCTGCGTCCCGGGAGCGGGATCCGGTGTCAGGCCCGGTGCACAAATCAGAGATTAACCACGCAATAAACAACGGGGAAAGCATTTAAAAGTGGCTAAAATATTTTTCTTTGGCCTGACTTAGAAAACATAATTTAAAAATACATTGATACTCAAAATACTGGTTTTACAACAACCGAAAACCAACAACAGTAGATACAATAACAATTGCAAGCATCGTACAATATATATAATTGAGACACTCTATCCACCTCCTGGAGCACCACCAGCTGAGTCATCTCCACGACCAGCTGAGAAACCATGGTATCCTAAACACACATAAACAGGCAAAACAACCAGCCCCAGAGGGACATGGGGTCAAACCCCAGTACGGAGAGCAATACAAACAGCAAATAGATGGCATATATAAATGCACGTGCTATGAATGATACAGCAGGATGCAAGAACGAAGGACTAGAACCGAACAGAGAGTCAACGGAGCTCAAGAACCAGCTCAGCAGCTGTCAACAGATCGAACAAAGGGTAGTGGTCATAGAGCATGCGAGAGCATGGTAGCTATCCACTCGTCTCAACACACGGTACCAGAGCATAAACAGATCAGTCAACCTTTTGTTGCCAAAACTCATGAGAGCGTGGTAGCTATCCACTCGTCTCATAGCGTCTAACAGATAACCCAGCAGGAAGATGAGGAGCACGGTATTGTCGCTCATCCTAAGCACGGTATTGCCTCTCATCCTCAACAACAGCTCCCGGTACATACGGGTTAGCGAAATAACAATGGCTAACAGATATGAGCTCAAGCATGGATAATGCGTGTATGCCAAAGCAACAGGTTACAATAATCAGCACAGATACTAGCAGTAAGAAACAACGACTACACAGCACACAATACACGCAAACCAGCAAACAGACACTATACCCATGTCAAATCCCAAAGCTGTAAACAAGCTCAAATCCATAACTTCAGCTTTCTGAGCTACAATTACCACAAAAAGAGTCCCGAGAACTCAGATCTGAAACCTGCTAAGCCAACCACAATGACAATACTCAGGGATAGTAGCACAGAACTACGAACTGATAGCTACGAGCTCCACCGACTCTACCCTACCCTTCTAGCACAACAGATAGCTCTAAATGAATCATAACGGAGGATCTAGCTCTTACTCGAAAGCACTACCTGAACGAAAAAGCAAATCTGTTCGAGCACAAACCAATGACGCACTGCAGCTCCTTCGCGTTCCTCCTCAAGCTAACCCAAGTCTTCAAAAGAGGTATATAAAGAATCGCCTTGGCAAGAGGAATCCAACGCTACCACTCTTGCTCCAATCGGAGTTGTCTACCATCGGAAATCTAAGGAAATAGACTACGGTGAACAGTAGCTAGGGTATCGCACCAGAGTAAGCTTACGGGAAGAAATATATTCTAAGTGTCGGGAAAGATAATGGCGAGACCACAGTCAAAGTCCTCTATATATATACAACTTAAGTCTCCCAAATATGGTGAGCAGTAGCCACCGACGACACAGGCTCAAAGCTGGTACCAACTCAGATCTAAGTACTCCCCAGATCTGAACCCTATGCCAAAACAGATTTGGGAATCCTCCAAAAGACATCGCACAGAAGTCCACTCCCAACTGGTACACGTCATCCCTCTAGCACCAAATCTGTTATCACTAAACGGCGTCGCATCGCAATCCAGATCTGGATGACCAGATCTCACAGAAGTACTAACCAGCATTCACGGATACCCAAAACGACGTCACACTGCCTTCCGGTCTAGACAACCCGGAACGGGTCTAACCAAATTACTACCAAACCGGTCCACACAATACTAGCAACTTACGCACCTCAAATCCGGTTTCTCCCAAACGACGTCGCTACGCTACCCGCGAAGGATATTCAACTAGCGTGCCCAGAATGGCTTGCGACAACCAGATTTCACCATCAATTCTCAAATCTGATCATGTTCCCACAAAATTCTCTGACATTCCAGAGTTTTTTCTAATATTCATACAGACCCGATACGTTCACCAGGCATACCAGCTCAAAGCTGGTCCATCCCAGATTTGTCTACGCCAAATATAGTCTATACTAAACCCGATTAATTAACTTCATTAATCCAATAATATTTTGGGTCTCACATTCCTCCCCCACTGAAAATAAGATTTCATCCTCGAAATCAAACAAAAACTCCAGAACTGAACAAAATCCTCAACACAAAACAAACACTACGCACAAAACAATCAGCAAACCCCCTAACACGCAACAAAAGGATACTAACCAAAAGTTCAAGATAACTGGGAAGACAACAACAAGAAAACTAGCTACTGGAGTCAATGAAAAATCTACTCAAACAGATGAGGCCACTCGCGTTGCATTTTCTCCTCTAACTCCCACGTAGCTTCTTCTCTACCATGTTTGCTTTACTGGACTATCACCAAAGGAATGGTCTTGTTCCTGAGCTGTTTCTCCTTCCTGTCCAGAATCTGCAAGGGATACTCAACATAACTCAAAGTTTGATCCAGCTCCACCTCGTCAGTTCGCAACACATGAGAAGGATCTGTCTCATACTTCCTCAACATAGACAAATGAAACAAATCATGCAATGAGGACATATCTGGTAGCAACATCAAAAGATAAGCCAAAGGACCAATACTTTCTACGATCTAATAAGGTCCAACATAACTAGGAGCTAATTTTCCTTTCTGCCCAAATCTCATAACACTTCTGAAAGGAGAAACTTTCAAAACTCTATCGCCAACCTGAAATTCCAAAGGCCTACGCCTTCTGCTCGCATAGCTAGCTTGGCGATCTTGTGCAGCTTTCATACGTTGTCGAATCAGATCTACCTGATCTCTCATCTGCTGCCCAAATTCTGGAGAACACAGCTGCTTCTCCCCGACTTCTTCCTAGCAAATTGACGATCTGTACTTCCTACCATACAATGCATTAAATGGTGCCATGGCAATCGTCACCTGGTAGCTGTTATTATACGAAAACTCAACTAAAGACAACGAATCTTGCCAGCTACCACAGAAATCCATCACAACAGCTCTCAACATATCCTCCAAAAGTCTGGATAGTCCTCTCAGATTGGCCATCGGTTTGGGGATGATAGGCTGTACTCATAGCCAATCTGGCGCCCAAAGCTATTTGCAAACTCTTCCAAAATAAGGAAGTAAACCTCGGATCTTGATCTGAAGCAATGGACACAGGCACACCATGAAAATGCACCATGAAGTCTACGTACAACTTTGCCATATTATTCAAAGAATGCGTCATACTGTAGGGAATGAAGTGAGCTGAATACGAAAGTCTGTCTATCACAACCCAGATAGAATCTTATCCTCGACTGGGACGAGGCAAATTGTTGGATCTGGATAACAGATCCAGAATTTATTTTGAATTACACAAAACCTATTATTGTGTTACTAACATCTTTACGAAGTGCGCAGAAAAATCTATGAAGTATGGAATCAAATAGAAGAAGCAAAGAAGTTTGTCCAGTCGAAGAGAAGAAGAAATCTGTGTGTCGAGGAGAATAAAATCTGGATTAGAATATCAGAGTTACAAATCAGCAACGTTGAAGATGAATACAAACAAGTGTTGACAGAAATCTAGTAACGAGAAGTTCGTTGAAGAAAGGGAAGAGATCTGTTTGTAAGTGAATAGAATAATTCTGTTGTGGAGCAAATAGTTGAAGTCTGGATGAAGAAATCTGCTATTGGTGGTGAAGTGAGGAGATATTCGAAGAGGAGAAATCAGGAACGCATAATGTTGAAGATTGAAGAAGTCTGCGAAGAGAACAAGAAATCTGGAACGATGATGAACAGTAGGAATCTGTTGCACAGTAGAAATCTGATCATGTGCAAATAGGAGAAGTCTGGTTCGAGGTGAACAGGAGAAGTCCGATTCAAAGTGAACAGAAGAAATCTGAAATTGATATCCAATATATAGAGAAGTATGGAACGTTTCAAACACAAGAGAAGGAATAGTTGAAGTCTGGTTGTTGACAGAAGAAGTCTGATGTTAGGAGAAGAAATCCTATAAGAAATCTGATCGAAGATTGCCAAGAGAAGCTGCTGGTATACTAAAGAAGAGAAGATCTGTTGAGAAATGTGATGTCAAAATCAAAGGAGAAATCTGGACGAAAGATCTTATAGAATAAGTCTGTACAGGAGAAATCTTATCAATAAACAGAGAAGTCTGAATTGTTGATTAGGAGAAATCTGGATGTTGATAAAAGGGAGAAGTGATCAAACGTTGATAAGTGAAGTCCGATCACATAACAAAGAAAAGGAGAAATCTGGATTCACATACGTGAAGTGAATAGGAGAAATCTGGTTCGATGTGAATAGGAGAAATCTGGTTCGCTAAATATAAGAAGTTTGCAACCAGACGTTGTGAAGAAAAGAAATTATACCAGACGACTGGATTGCAAAGGAGTTAAACCAGACTTTGGTATTAGTTGAGTCAGACGTCAAAGCAAATGAACCAGACAAAGAAATTGCAAAAGAAAAGAACCAGATGCAAAGTTGAAGATAAACCAGTCGACTGGAACAAAAGAAAAGAAGAACAAAAACCAGTCGACTGGAACAAAAGAAAAATCAGACGCTAACAAGTTGAAATCAGCGTCTGGACAGTTGCACTAAAGAGGAGATGATTCAGCAGTTGAAAAGGAAAAGAAGATTAACAGAAGTCGAAGAAAGTGTGAAACAGCAGGCAGTAGGAACAAATGATCTCGGTCGTTGAATATTGAGCAGAAGAAATATTTGCAAAGAAGTTGTTGCAAATATTCAAAGATCAACAGTGAAACAGAGATGTTGCGCGATAACGAAGATGAACAGTAGTTGCGCAAAGACGAATTAGTTGTTGCAATCAAAATTGAAAAGCAGCAGTTAAATAGATGGTGGAATCAGAAGAGGATACAAGATGTATAAATCAGCTGCAGCGCAAAGAAGAGTTTGAAGCAGCTGTTGCGCTAAGGAAAAGCTATCAGCTGTTGGTATAGTTCAATGATAAAGCAACAGCTGCTGGAATTTAGTTGTGAGAGCAACCAGCTGCTGGTACATCAAGGCAAAATCACAAGATGACAAAAATCCTGCAAAAGAAAGGACACAAGGACAACTTACTGTCGGTACTTTAAGGAACACATTTCAACAGAAGAAAACTTGTGTCTAACGGGAAGAAATTTCAACAGCAATTTATATACAAGAGGCGCTGTTTGAAGAAGTGGATTTTTGAGTGAAGATTTTGACAGAGTGCAAAAATACAGAGGGAAGAAAATTGGAGACGAAGCAGTAGACCGCCATTAGAGAGGAGCGCATAACGAGTGTCTACTGCTGATTCTCAATCAGCTATTGAAGAGCATTTCCCTAGTGTGTGAGATTCATTTATTCGAGAGTTGTGCTTTCACTGTAAATCTCACACACACAGAGATTCATTCACATTCATTTATAGTGAATGAATCTCAAACCCATTACAAATCAGATCCCGTCCAAGCACGACGACGTTAAACTCTGTGTTTGTAGCCTTTCTCACATAGGCGTAAAACAAGTGATTGAGTGAACAGCCGAGGGCTGATAGAGTCTAGGAGTTCTCGCAGCTGCTGATTGCGGGATCGGGTCTGTACACGATGTATAGATCAAAGTCTTCTAGTGGAACCTTCCGAGAAGGAAGAAGGGGAGAGTAGGACATTGATGTCCGAACTTCCAGAAACAAATACTGAGTAATCTCTTTATGATTTACTGCATTTACCATTAGCACAATTGCACAGCATATCAGATTTCACACGCACAGTAGCTCATAAATATGTTTAATGTAATCTGGATGCATAGCAGTTTACTTTAGTATGGTTGATAATTAGTTGGCACACTCACACGCACAAGGCATTTGAGATTCCACACGCACAGTAGCTTTAACATATATTTAATGGAATCTCAATGTGCAGCTTTGTTCTCATTATTCATCTATTCCGCATAAGCTTCTATTTTATCACGTACGCATACACAGTTATCACACACGCACAGTCAAACAGATTTCTAACAGAAATCTGTTTGCATTGTTTTAAAATATGAGGATTCAGTTCTGGTGTTTTCCGCATGTTTTATTACATACCAAATCTGTCTGCGGTGCTCTATTTAATGTTCAAGAACCCGAGGTATTGCACCTCCTTTATAGCAGCGCAAATTTTTAATTTGTCAGTAGCGCTTGCTTTCGTGTATTTGATCCTATTTTCGGTCCTACAATTGGTATCAGAGCAGGTTGTTCTTGAACGAGCACTTATTTTAAAACGCATGTGCTATATTTTTAATATCTTAAATGTTGTGAGAAGCTTATATTATGAAGGCCAGATGAAAATGATTTGTTTTAATATAGAACTGGTTTTCTCTTGATGAACTGTCATGGAATGCGCGAGTTCCGTGTAGATACCAAGATCTTATTTCGGTTGTGCTATAAGTTCACCTGGAGTGAGGCACTCGATGACAAGCACATGGGACGAAATAGGAGATATGAAAATCTGAGCTTTTATTTGTCACATTTTCTGTCTGATTCTTCATGTGTGAGTGACTCAGTAGCACATGTTTATTTGAAACAATATTTTTTAAAATACTCTGATAGTTTTCAAACTTTCTGTTATGCGGAATTTCAGCTGGTATTTTGCTTTTCAATGGAGCTTTTTATAAAAGATAGGGAGAGCAATGATTCTTTTAAAATCATATCATGCATATGGTTCTTTCCAAAATCTGTTTTGATTTTCAAAAGCAAAATTCCTGCTGTCACATTTTTTTTTGGCAGTGTAGGGAGAGTTTTATTTAAAAGTCATCGGGAAGACCTGAATTCGAACCCTTTTTGATTCCCACAAAAAGGGAGAGAATTGTTATAACATACATATGTTATTTAAGGTTTTGTGTAAATCAAAAAGGGAGAGATTGTTGGATCTGGAAAACAGATCCAGAATGTATTTTGAATTACACAAAACCTATTATTGTGTTACTAACATCTTTACGAAGTGCGCAGAAAAATCTATGAAGTCTGGAATCAAATAGAAGAAGAAAAGAAGTTTGTCCAGTCGAAGAGAAGAAGAAATCTGTGTGTCGAGGAGAATAAAATCTGGATTAGAATATCAGAGTTACAAATCAGCAACGTTGAAGATGAATACAAACAGTGTTGATAGAAATCTAATAACGAGAAGTTCGTTGAAGAAAAGGAAGAGATCTGTTTTGAAGTGAATAGAAGAATTCTGTTGTGGAGAAAATAGTTGAAGTCTGGATGAAGAAATCTGCTATTGGTGGTGAAGTGAGGAGATATTCGAAGAGGAGAAATCAGGAACGCATAATGTTGAAGATTGAAGAAGTCTGCGAAGAGAACAAGAAATCTGGAACGATGATGAACAGTAGGAATCTGTTTGTGACGCCCCATTCCTCATGGGAGTCACGAGATCGAAGAAAAGGAAATAAAAGGGAAATATAAGGGCTGAAAAGCAAATAGAACAAGCTGTATTATCTTTCTCGTAAAAAAAAAATTCGAATTACAACCATTGGCGCCATAACAATGAACCAGCTGTCATTACAAATTTAAAGTACAAAATGCGAAATCGCGATATTACGACTACTGAACTCTATCTGAATTCATCCTTGTTGTAACAGATCTCAATACAGTTGTGACTAAGATCAAAGACAACAAAGTAGCAAAATACCGACGCCGACTCACCTGCACCAAGAAAGCTAGTGAGCCTAGGGGCTCAGCAAGCAAACTTAAGGTAACAAGCACAATATGCAGATGATAATACATAATACACCATTTACTGCAACTTTTGTTCTGGAAGTGAATTCAAATTCCAGCGTTATCATTTTCGTTAAACTTATGGCTCAGAAGCTCTACTTAGGTCTCATTGCACTCGATCGAATGACTACTGATATCAGTTTCAATGTGGTGAAATCGCACCCAATATGAAGGGGCAACTGACCCTCTCGTCTGCTGCTCACCCTTCCCATATGAACCGTCTGTTATCTAAGCCATAATTCATAAACTGAAACTTTCTTCTTTAAAACACATAATGAACGAACTTAAATCTTAGCATCGGGGTTCACTCTATTTTAAAAACTCATACTCCCTTCGAAAATCGTTTTACTGAGCATCCAGCAGAGACATGTAAAATCAGCAGTTGGATAAGTTCAGCTATTGGCAAGAAATCCAGCTGGTGTGAACAGTAGATCAGTCGATGGGTATATATATAAATATCTATATGTTAGTGGTCAACACAATTAATTTGGTCAACGGAGTAACAGTAACTCAAACAGCCGTTTATTCAAGAACAGCCAGTCGTTGGGTAAGGAAATCAGCAGGTGGAAGAAAAACTAGACTATGGATATAAATCAGTAGTGAAGTACTTGAGAGAAAAGGAATCAGTCGCAAGCTACAGTAACCAGTCGCAAGCAAACCAGTCGCAAACAACAGTAACCAGTCGCAAGCAAACCAGTCGCAAGCAACAGTAACCAGTCGCAAGCTGCTGAAATTCTAATGAAGGAATGCAGCTGCTGAATTAGTTCGATAAGAATGCACCTGCTGGTGTTGACAAAAGAAATGCACCTGCTGGTGTTATCAAAAGAAATGCACCTGCTGGTGTTATCAAAAGAAATGCACCTGCTGGTGTTATCAAAAGAAATGCACCTGCTAGTGTACAGTGCATCTGCTGGTTTTACAGTAACACTTATAATATAGAAACAATGATCACGCTACCAGCAGTCGCCTATTAAACCAGACTTTCTACTGATTCCACTAGCAACTACCGATTACACAATCATCAAATCTCGATATTACAGCAAAAGAAAGAACATCATGATCTCTGCGAGTTGAAAATCTGAAATGCTCAGCGTTTTAAAATCAACATCGACTTCGTAAAATACATTTGAGTTCCAAACGAAATCTCCTGTGACCCCGAATGCTCAACATACACTATAATATCAACCAAAACATGAGCAAAGGCTGATAAATAACAGAGCTTAAGCGAAATCATGAGATAAAGTGAGAACAACATGTAAGCTTTCATGACGTAGCAAGAATCAAATTAACTTGCCTTGATAAGAAGGAAATCACAAGATACAGCAGGCCACTAACAGAGAGTTTTCCCAGCGCAGCAATGTGTTATCTATTTCTTTGATGCCAGAATGAACATTTTCTTGCAAATAATTGAACTTATAGTTCACAAGGACAGTGGCATGGGAGTCTGATTATTAACAGGGGAAAAACACTCATTTAGGCATGGCAAACCAGGCGTACTTCAGAAAATTTTACTTAAAATTCCCTGTCAATGTTTTGATTTGTAAATGTACTACACAAAATCTGAAATTTAACCATTCTCCCATCCAAAACCATTTTATTTGTAAAGTTTGAAAATTGTTTGGCCGCGCTCGGGTTACAAACTAACCACTGATTGGCCTCTGCCCTTATGAAATCTAAGAAATGAGGAATCAGTCGCTCAACAAGTAGCAAAAGATGAAATCTTAAAATTAGAAGAGGACTCTAAATAGATAAAGATTGGAATTTGTGGTCCTATGGATTTTGGGGCACTACAGAGTTATAGCTTTTGAGCGTGCTGTTATAATATATTTCATTCTCCTTTGATCTGATTAGCATTTGCATTCACGCATTTCATATTGAGCCTGATTCCTTGATATCGAGATTAGCTGGCTGAGTTGTCGTGCCTGAATATCACTACAGAGTGGTGGCCGGCTGAGTCGTCGTGCCTGAATACCAGTAAACAGTGATGGTCGGCTGATCTGTTGTACCTGAATATCACAGGATTATGATTTTGCACAGCTGAGTCATTGTGCCTAGCTTACCGATGATTCTTTGGTAGCCCTCATGCATGACACGACATGATATATTGCATGTTTATCTGATAGCTGTGGTATACTGCTCTTCGTACTGAGGTTTGAACTCGTTTTATTTTCCCGTTTTTGGGCTGCGTTGGTCTGTGTTGGCCTTTGCAGGATCTTCAGGTAATCCAGTTGGACCGCGTGGAGCGTCAACTGGTAGATCCCCCGTTTTGAGTCCCAGTTATTTATACTATGTATTGAACCAGGGGATGTCCTGCGTGATTATGTATTTGGGAATCTGTATTTGTATTCTACTTGTACTTGTTTCTATTGATGTTGTTGGATTTTTGAGTCAAAATCCATATTTTGAGTACGATTGTATTTTAAGAGTTGATGTTAGTTCAGGACCAAAACGATAGCCCATGTTTGATGCTTCTGTGTAATTAAGATTAATTGCGTCATTAATCAATGATTTAGCGCACAGGGCCTGACACAGACTGGAGCAATCAACATGGTATCTGGACAGTGGATGTGCGCGACACATGACTGGAGATGCCACGTTTCTTACAGATATCAACAAATCCAACGGACCCAAGATCACCTTCAGTGATAATTCTACCGGTAACACCGTGGGTAAGGGTAAGATTATCCATGGTAATTTTACTATCAACAACATTCTCCTTGTTGAGAATTTCTGTTACAATCTGATAAGTATCAGTCAGTTGTGAGACAGTAATTATTCTGTTATGTTTCAAAAGCATACTTGCACTGTTTTGAATCCGGAAAGTCTGACTGTGCTGGTAGGTTATAGATTGGGGAATACCTACAAAATAGACTGGTCAGATCAGCCGCATACAGAACAAACCTGCCTAGTAGCTGACTCTTCCAAGAGCTGGCTATAGAATCAGCGGATGAATCTTCTGAATTTTAAAACAATTTCCAATCTGAGTAAGCGTGAGTTAGTTGATGGCTTTCCCAAGCTAAATTTTAAAAAAAGATAAGGTTTGCTCTGCATGTCAGTTGAGAAAGTATTTAAAATCAACTTTCAAAAATCAAGGCAGTAACAAAACCTCACGTAAGATGGATCTTTTACACATGGATCTTTTTGGTCCTATACCCGTATCCAGCTTAGGGGGAATGAAATACACCCTTGTCGTCGTTGTCGACTTTTCAAAATTTACTTGGGTATTGTTCTTAAAACCTCAAGATCAAACTGCCGACCAGCTGATCAAGCTTTTAAAACGATTACAAAATGGTGAGTAAATCATATAGAGTTTTCAACAACATTACACTAATTGTTGAAGAATCAACTCACGTGGTGTTTGATGAAACCGGCTTCAGATCATCATCAGCTTCCAAGCTCAATGATTTGTGTACTTGTTTGGAGTCTACTAAACTGTATGAATCAAGTGATGACGAGACACAGGATAGATTCCAAGCTGGTGACCAGCATGCACTTGACATGCCAATTACAAATGCAGACATTCAAGATATTGCGCAAGCTGGTCAAAATCACGCTCAAGCCAGTGGAGAACATGCACAAGCTGATGAGCCAAATATAACAAGCGGTAATCCAAGAAGTGGTAATCCAGATGATCTAGTAGGCACGCAGGGGGAACAAAATGAAGCTTCAACCACATATTAGCCAGGTTTCCGATGGAATAAAAATTATCCACCTGAGCTTGTAATCGGTAACCCTACTGCACCCGTTAGGACACGAGGCCAGATGATAAGTGAATATTTCAATTCTACATTCATTTTCTCATATTGAATCTAAAAATATAGAAGAGGTCTTAGTGGACCCAAGTTGGATTGAAGCAATGCAAGAAGAACTTAGTCAACTCGAACGTAGAAAATTATGGCATCTAGTTCCTAGACCTAATGAAAAACATTATAGGAACAAAATGGGTCTTCAGGAACAGATTAGATGAACATGGCAACGTAGTTCGAGTGAGGTTAAGGGAACAGATATCTTCGAAAATCCCTTAATGAAGCGTCTATAGTAACCATCTAGTCCCAGAAAACTCCTAACCTCTGTAACTGATGTTGGTATCGGCCAATCACGAACGGCTTCCACCTTGGATGGGTCTACTTCCAATCCATCTTTGGATATAATGTGCCCGAGAAAAGAAACTTATCCAGCCAAAAATCACACTTACTAAACTTGGCAAACAGCTGCTGGTATTTCAGAATCTGAAGTACTGTTCTCAGGTGGCTTGCGTGCTCGATGCTGTTCTTGGAATACACCAAAATATCGTCAATAAACACCACTAAAAACTGATCTAAGAAGGGTTGAAATACTCTGTTCATCAAGTCCATAAAGGCTGAGGGAGTGTTGGTTAGTCCGAAGGGCATCACCAAAAATTCGTAGTGACCATAACGTGTTCTAAAGACTGTTTTGTAGATGTCTGCTAGTTTTATCTTCAATTGGTGGTAGCCAGATCTTAAATCAATCTTAGAGAAAACTATTGATCCCTTCAGCTGATCAAACAGGTCCTAAATTCTAGGCAAAGGGTATTTATTCTTGATTGTCAACTTATTCAACTCTCTATAGTCTATACACAGCCTTAGACTCCAGTCACTCTTCTTGACGAATAAAACTGGGGCTCCCCATGGTGATGTACTTGGTCGAATAAAACCCTTGTCTAATAGTTCTTGTAGTTGCTCTTTTAATTCTTTCATCTCTGATGGAGCAAGTCGATAAGGTGGTTTAGAAACGGGTGCTGCTACTGGCACTAAATCAATTGCAAACTCCAATTCTCTATCAGGTGGCAATCCATAAATGTCTTCTGGAAAAACCTCCGGGAATTCACTCACTACTTCCACATCAAAGAGTTGGGGCTTGCTAGATACTGCTAAAGATGATAAGCTTATCAAGAATCCTGCTCCCCCCTTTTTCAAACAACTATAGGCTTTAAGAACTGAAATAATTCGGGGAATTTTACATAACTGACTAGCCTCGAACGTGAACCAGTCTCCTTTTGGGGGTTTTACCACTACTGTTCTAAGCTTGAAATCTATCACGACCCCATACTTGGTCAACCAATCCATTCCTAGAATCAAATCAAACTCAGGAATAGGTAAAACAATTAGGTCAGCAGTAACTAAATGCCCTTGAAGCTTAAGTTCTAAGTTACGAAACAAATCATGAGATATCATCTCTTCTCCAGAGGGTACCGTTACGCAAAATCCCATAGTCCTAGAATCAAATCAAACTCAGGAATAGGTAAAACAATTAGGTCAGCAGTAACTAAATGCCCTTGAAGTTTAAGTTCTAAGTTACGAAACAAATCATGTGATATCATCTCTTCTCCAGTGGGTACCGTTACGCAAAATCCCATAGTCAGCTGGTCGGGTTTAACAGGTAGTTTCTTAGCAAAGTCCGCTGCTATAAAGGAATGCGTTGCACCTGAATCTATTAGAGC
>KQ999010.1:124975-152970 GCA_001598015.1 Dorcoceras hygrometricum
TCATTTCTCAAAGTCTGCAAAACTGTTCGAAGATGACTTGCGTGATCATTCAAATTCTTCGAATAGATTAAAATATCATCAATAAATACGATCACAAAATCATCAAGATATCTTTGGAAGACTCGGTTCATTAAACTCATGAACACTGCTGGTGCATTAGTCAATCCAAAAGGCATAACCACAAACTCATAGTGACCGTATCTTGTTCGAAAGGCAGTCTTTGATATGTCTTCGTCTTTTACTCGCAATTGATGATATCCCGATCTCAAATCAATCTTTGAATACACTGTCGAACCTTGCAACTGGTCAAATAAATCATCTATTCGTGGCAAAGGATATTTATTCTTTACAGTTGCTTTGTTCAATTGCCGGTAATCGATACATAGTCTCATTGATCCATCTTTCTTTCGCACAAATAGTACTGGAGCACCCCAAGGAGAAACACTTGGTCTAATGTACCCCTTGGTAAGAAGATCCTCCAGCTGATCTTTTAATTCCTTTAGCTCAATTGGTGCCATTCGATATGGTGCTTTTGATATTGGTTGTGTACCTGGCAGTAATTCAATGCTGAAATCTACCTCTCGATATGGAGGTAATCCAGGAATTTCATCAGGAAACACATCAGAAAAGTCACACACCACTGGTATATCCACCAGATTCGGGCTACTTTTCTTTGTATCTATTGCATAAATCAGAAATCCCTCCGCTCCTTTCTGCAATAGATATTTCATTGTAATAGCAGAGATCAAAGGAATTCTGGCTCGTGATCCCTTACCATAAAACATCCACTCATCAGTTTTCTCTGGTTTAAATCGAACCACTTTCTGAAAAAAATCCACCGTTGCTCTATACTTGGTTAGCATATCAATGCCCACGATACAATCAAAATCAGATAATCCGAGCACAACACAATCAATTTCAATTGCATGACCCTCAAACTGTAATTTGCGGGTTTTGAGATTGATAAGATTGTACAGAAGACCTGTCGGGTGCTGGAATTGTTCTTGTTGCTGCTGAATTCTGGAAATTCCCAGAATTACGTTGAGGACATATTCTTGCAAAATGTCCCGGCTGATTACAAATACGGCAGAGCCCAGATACTCCTCTGCATTGGTCTGTGGCATGTCTCCCTCCACATTTGTTACAATACTCGCCAGCTTGTGGTCCAGCTTGCATTTGTTTAAAATCGCTCGAGCTGGAAGAACTGCTGGTTCCAGATCGTTTGAATGGTTTCCCTTTTCCCTTAAAGAAATTTTTCTTTTTCCCGCTGCTGCTGCTTCCAGCATCAAAGCGAGGAGGTGGTGGAATCTGTGGATTCTCTGCTGCTTTGGCTGCTGCTGGCACAAATTGTGCTCTTCGCTGTCTTAGTAATCCAGCTTCAGCTCCTTTTTCCCGGTTCAATGCATCGGCAAAAGTATTTGGTCTCCCCGTATTTACCAACGTAAATACATCTGGATTCAATCCATTAATGAATTGATCCGCTTGTGCTTCATCACTCATAGCAACATGTGGCGCAAATTTCAGTAAACTCGTGAACTTGGCAACATAATCCTCTATATTCAACTGCCCTTGTCGCAAGTTCGCAAATTCCGCTCCTTTATCTTTCCTATAAGAGACTGGGAAGAACTTTTGATAGAAAGCTGTTCGGAATACTGCCCATGTAATCACAGTACCCTGATTTTCAAACGCTTTCTTTGTTGCTACCCACCAGCTTTTTCCAATACCATGCAGCTGGTGTATAATCAATTTCACCCGACGCTCATCAGTGTACTCCAGTGCTTCAAACAACTGCTCAATATCTTCTAACCAGTTTTCCCATTCAATAGCACTTTCTGTTCCTGTCAACGTCGGTGGTTTAAACGACTGAAATCTTTTCAATAAAGTTTCCATTGGAGTAGCAGCTGCATTCAAAACCTCAGTAGATGTACTGCCCTGTTCTGTCTGCCGATTCGTAGTTCTTCGAGGAGGCATATCTAAGAATCAAACAGAAGGGTTTATCATTTCTCATCAAACAATAACAAATCAATCTCAGTCCCTCCTCTGATTAGCATACATCAATGTACTGCTGCTCAAGAGATCGAGTGTTGATTCATACTTCACTCAATACATGCTGTTAATCACTTCCAACGCGTGTATTTCTCATAGTTCTTCGGTATATGCTTGCCATTTATTCACAAGAATCATGTGACATAAATTCAAAAAGCAGGAAGACATATACCATACAAGCATGCAATTCATCATAAGAAGAACTCGATCTACCCCACTCATCTAGTTCAAAGATAAACTAATGTAGTAACGCTCTGATACCACCTGTTGTGAGGCTCTCTGCTCACAATTAATCTTCTATCTTAATCAGTGGGTTATTAATGTAAACTAAACAATTTTAACCATCTAATCTGGTTTATACATAACGTACTAAAAAAAATTTTCGACCAGCAAAAGCGTGAATCAGCAGAAGCATAATAAGTTCAGATGGTAGCGTAAACTTGATTCATTTACACAAATACTTCAAAGTTTACAGCGGTTACAAGCTAACTTCACTAGTACACGTTTAAGTTTTATATACAAAACCAGATGTAAGCAACTTAAGACCAGTCGACCAAACATCTAGACTATCAGCTGGTGTTTAATCTTCTTGCTGCTGATCTAGCGTCTAGGTAATATCTCTCGCTACCCGTAGTTGCTCCCCACTAGTTCTTTCTTCCTGTTGTCATGCACACATACAAAACAAAAACAAAAGCCGGATAAACTCCGGTGAGAATTATCTCAATATAATCAGCAGGTACGCATAATAACAATAAAATGCATAACAGTGTATCAACTGTAAACAAATGCAATGACATGAAATGATTCTAGTTCTCTTCTTCGATCTCAGAATTGATTCCATATCAGTTCGACGCCATCAAGATTCGTATCCGATCTTGACATGAATATTCATCTATCGAAACCATCTCCGGCTTCGAAAATCAGGCCAACTCAGTCCTGGGCATTAGAATCAATTCAATTCTCTTCAATATGCAAGCTCATGCAAATGAAAAAGATCCACTACCTGTGATGGATCGACACACACATAACTCAAGTTCTAAATCAAGAACAGTTCTATATCAAGAAGAGTAATCAAATATGTATGTGATTTCAGCGGAAGACTCCAGAAATATCATTCTCGATATTTATAGACGACGATCTCTGTATTTCTTGCAGCATTTCCAACGTATTCAATTCGAGTTCCACGTGTCATGCTGAGTATTCAAACAAGATATACTCCCACCGCTTCGAAGGTGGATAACGATAAACAGATTCCTCAACTGCTGTTCATCGTCCTCAGTAGCTGTTTTACTATCGTTGTTCTTCAGCAGTCGCAAGAATCAGCTGTTGTAATAACCAGTCGCAACAACAGGAATCCAGTCGCAACATAAATCCAGTCGCAACATTTCAAAACTCAAAAAGATGTCGTTATAACTAATTCCAACGACGTCGTTACGGATCCCCAGCTGGTACTACCTCTTTATTCAAAGAAACCAGCAGCTGGTCGCACTTCTATTCTAACGGCTGATTTCGCAACAATAGTCTAAATGGTATCGTATCAACATTTCTTGTTTGTAATCAAAACGGTGTCGCA
Organism: Dorcoceras hygrometricum; assembly: GCA_001598015.1. NCBI lineage: Eukaryota > Viridiplantae > Streptophyta > Magnoliopsida > Lamiales > Gesneriaceae > Dorcoceras > Dorcoceras hygrometricum. Next base: position 128,595 of record KQ999010.1, read on the forward strand.
TCGTTCCCTCGACTGGATAATCAGCAGATACCAAAATCTCTCGACTGATTTCATATTCCTCGTCTGGTTGCTAAACGACATCGTATCGAGGCTCATAGTCATAAGTCAAAACGCTGTCGTATATTCTCTCAGCTGGAACTCTTTTCCCCTCGACTGGTTTGCGTTAAATATCAAAACGACGACGTCGTACCTACGTCATCATCAACCAGTCGATACACTATCAACCAGTAGGTATACATCAAAACCAGCAGGTACATAAACCAGCAGATGCGTAAGAAACTCTTGCTGCTGATTCCTTGTGCGTAACAGTAACCAACATGTGGCGCTCTCTCATTAACTCTTGTATTCGCGCGTTTTCCTCCAGCTGAAATCAACACTAACGCTTCAACTGAATTTCAAAATTCCACCAGTCGCGAGCTACAGTAACCTGCTGCTGATTTGGATTTTATCAAATCGTTTCGCCTGGTTACTTCGTCTGGTTCTCACACTTAGCGCGATTTAATGATACACAGTTCCTGAATCATCCAACACTTCCAGAAGAAATACGAGCTCATAATTAAACTTCATCAATTCGTAAATGTTGGAACGTTAAACTAATCCTTTTCCTAATGATTCTGGGCATTACGCAAATCATGCTCAACCACAAATGCATCAGATATAAACGAATGTGATGCTCCAGTATTAAACAATACACGTGCTGGAAAATCAAAGACAGAGCAAGTACCTGCGATCACTCCTCCTGGCGTGCCCTCCTCTTTCTCCCGCGTCATGGCATTAACCTGGGCATGCTGAGGTCCTGAGAACTGGGACTGGGAAGTCTGTCCAAATCGCGAAGGACCAGGCTGCTGGAACAACCTATGTTGAGTCTCCCCCACCCTCGGTTGCGAAACAGGAAAAGAACGACCTCGAGATGACCCACCAGAACGGCCCTGCGGTGGGGCAGCGGTGTGCTGAGATCCAGCCAGAGGACATACTCTCGCAAACTGTCCATACTGCCCACAATTATTGCAAGCATCCTAAACCCCCACACACTGCGTCGTAGGTTGTTTGCCTTCACACTGACCACAGAAAATAGCCCTAGGACTGCTACTGCTGCTCGAACTACTGGAACCAGAAGAACTAGAACCCTGCTTCTTCTTAACTGATGACCACGAGGCCTAAACCTGTGGCACCCAGAATGTTTCGCTGACTGCTGGGGCTGCTGCTGGGATGACTGGGGAAACTGGGTAGGTTGCGCCCTTGGAACACTGGGACGTGAGCCTTGTACAGCTTGAGGCTGAACCAGAGACCTGCGGTTCCTCAACTATTCCTCGATGTCCATAGCCTTGTCCACGCATCCACATAACTGGTAGGTTAACTCGCCAAAACCAAGGAATAAAGATCCTCATTCAGCCCTTCCAGAAACTTGTTTCTCTTTGCCTTCTCACGGCCAGACACATGCGGAATATAGGCAAGAAGAGAATAAACCTTCGGGCATACTCTCCCACAGACATGGTTCCCTGCACCAATCAATCTCTCACTCTCGGGCATTCACATAGGACTCCGGAACATACTCCTGACGGAACGCGGTACAAAAACTATCAGAGGCAATCCCCATACCAGTCTCCTCGAGCGTACATGAAGCACCTCTCCACCATCGCTCTGCATTCTTACTCAGCTGGAAGGTCTCCAAACTCAGTCTGCGCTCGTCATCATAGCGCACTCTATCAAACAGTCCAGTTAATATGCTGCAGCCAGGACTCCGCATCAAAACTACTCTCGTCACCATCGAAAGTCTGAGGATTCATATGCTGAAACCTCGCCATGATCAGTTCCATCTCATCCACACGGGCTGCCAACACATCAACCTCGTTGTAAACCTGCCTAGCGCACCTACGGACAAGAGCACTACGCTGAATCTCCTCATTCTGACCCTCAGATTATATCGGGATCTGCCTGGTATCTCTACCCCTACGTCTAGGTGGCATATAAGCAAACACTAATACAGTAAGATCACACAGCAAAATATATCACATAATCAAGCATATGAAACAAGCAACAAAGTGCCTAGACTCAACTGTGATCAAAAGAATTCGAGCTTATCCCAGTTTAAGCTCTGATACCAAAAATGTCAGGCCCGGTGCACAAATCAGAGATTAACCACGCAATAAACAACGGCGAAAGCATTTAAAAGTGGCTAAAATTTTTCGCTTTGGCCTGACTTAGAAAACATAATTTAAAATACATTGATACTCAAAATACTGGTTTTACAACAACCGAAAACCAACAACAGCAGATACAATAACAATTACAAGCATTGAGTGTCTCCCAAAATACAAAACTATCCAATCAGCAATAGAACATTACATCCTTACGGGACATTCCCCGACAAAGACTCTATTGCATTATTATACAATATATATAACTGGGACACTCTATCCACCTCCTGGGGCACCATCAGCTGAGTCATCTCCAAGACCAGCTGAGAAACCATGGTAACCTGAACACACATAAACAGGCAAAACAACCAGCCCCAGAGGGACATGGGGTCAAACCCCAGTACGGAGAGCAATACAAACAGCAAATAGATGGCAACAGATATAAATTCATTATACAGTAGGATGCAAGAACGAAGGACTACAACCGAGCAGGGAGTCACCGGAGCTCAAGAACCAGCTCAACAGCTATCAACAGATCAAACAAAGGGTAGTGGCCATAGAGCATGCGAGAGCGTGGTAGCTATCCACTCATCTCAACACACGGTACCAAAGAATAAAAATATCACTCAACCTGCTGTTGCCAAAACTCATGAGAGCGTGGTAGCTATCCACTCGTCTCATATCGGCTAACAGATAACCCAGCAGGGAGATGAGGAGCATGGTATTGCCGCTCGTCCTCAACAACAGCTCCTGGTACATATGGGTTAGCGAAATAACAACAACGGCTAACAGATATGAGCTCAAGCATGGAAAATTCATGTATGCCAATGCAACAGCTTACAATAATCAGCACAGATACTAGCAGTAAGCAACAACGACTACACAGTACACAATACATGCATACCAGCAAACATACACCTATACCCATGCCAAATCCCAAAGCTGTAAACAAGCTCAAACCCGTACCTTCAGCTTTCTTAGCTACAATTACCACAATAATAGTCCGAGCACTCAGATCTGAAATCTGCTAAGCCAACCACAACGACAATACTCAGAGACAGTAGCACAGAACTACGAACTGGTAGCTACGAGCTCCACCAGCTCTACCCTACCCTTCTAGCAAAACAGATAGCTCTAAATGAAGAATAAGAGAAGATCTAGCTCTTACTCGAAATCACTACTTGAATGGAAAAGAAAATCTATTCGAGCACGAACCAATGACGCACTGCAGCTCCTTCGCGTTCCTCCTCGAGCTAACCCAAGTCTTCGAGAGAGGTATATAATGAAGCGCCCTGACAAGGGGATCCAACGCTACCACTCTTGCTCCAATCGGAGTTGTCTACCGCCGGCAATCGAAGGAAATAGACTACGGTGAACAGTAGCTAGGGTATCGCGACAGAGTAAGCTTACGGGAAGAAATATCTTCTAACTGTCGGGAAAGATAATGGCGAGACCACAGTCAAAGTCCTCTATAAATATACAACTTAAGTCTCCCAAATCTGGTGAACAGTAGCCACCGATAACACAGGCTCAAAGCTGGTACCAACTCAGATCTGAGTACTCCCCCAGATCTTAACCCTACGCCAAAACAGATTTGGGATTCCTCCAAACCATCGCACAGAAGTCCACTCCCAACTGGTACACGTCATCCCTCTAGCACAAAATCTGCTATCGCTAAACGGCGTCGCATCGCAATCCAGATCTAGATGACCAGATCTCACACAAGTATTAACCAGCGTTCACTGATACCCAAAACGACGTCACACTGGATTCCGGTCTTGTCAACCCGGAATCGGTCTACACCAAATTACAAACCAAGTCGTTCCGCATAATACTAGCAACTTACGCACCTCATATCTGGTTTCTCCCAAACAACGTCGCTATGCTACCCGCACAGGATATTCAACTACTGTGCCCAGAATGGCTTGCGACAACCAGATTTCACCACTAATTCTCAAATCTGATCACGTTCCCACAAAATTATCCAACATTCCATAGTTGTTTCTAATATTCATACAGACTCTATACGTTCACCAGGCATACCAGCTCACAGCTGGTCCATCCCAGATCTGTCCATGCCAAATCTGGTCTATACTAAACCCGATTAATTAACTTAATCAATCCATAATCTTTTGGGTCTCACATCCGGATCCGCCACTGCTCCAATAGTGGTATCTGAGCTTTGCTTCAGATCTGTCAATACACAGTATCTTCCTGAATTGCATCAAAATCTCGTTTTAAAAAAAATTCGCGCCGCCGCACTCTCGTCGTGCCAGGCGCGGTGCCTAGAAACTGCCCGTAGCACGCGCTGTTGCACACACATTACGGCGCATATCATGCGGGGCAGTGCACGCATCACCCGCACGTTGCGACGGGCGTTGCGCACTTATCACGCACGCCGCACGTGCACGTCCTGGGAGCACTACACATGCTATCCGCTACCCGTGTGTGCATGTCGCGCATGGTGATGCACGCACCCGTCGCCCTGCCTACGCATGCTGACCATGCAACAGGCCGCCGAACCGTGCCCGCACGTCGTGCACGGGGAAGCGGACGATGTGCAATAGACGTGCAGCGGTGTAAGCACCGCCCATCGGGCGATGTTGGGGCGGCGATGCAGCGGTAGAATTTGACTCCTAGATTTGTTTCGGGCCTGACCCGAGTGGTCCGAGGGTTTTGGGCCGATACTTGCTATCGGGATTTTTGGTTGGACCCAAATTATTTTTGAAAAATTTTGAGATATTGGACCTAAAATTGTTTTAAGCCAAAAATTATTTGATGCAATTAAAATAACAAAATATGATTTTATTTATAAAATATGATTTTTTTGGATAAAATCAATTTTGATTTGATTATTTTATTTATGTCAATTAATTGGATTAATTGAATAGATAATGTTGTTTGGGATGATCGAGAGTAATGCCCAATGTGTTAGGTGTATGCTAGTCCGCTCTTGGTTCGCTACACTCGGCATGTACGCCAAAAGCGCAGAAAACTACCTTGCATACTCGGCCACTCGCATGTTACCTTGCTTGAGATTGTCGAACTCTCGCTCTCGGCTGGTGAAGTAAGACTCCGGGGTATATTCCTGACGGAACGCCTCACAGAAACTCTCCCAGGTGATCACTGCTCCACTATCACGAAGCATCCTAGAAGTACCCCTCCACCAGCGCTGCGCATCATCCCGCAGCTGCAGCACTGCCAACTTCAATCTCTTTTTCGGAGCGTACTCCAAGGTATCGAACAGCTCCTCCATCTGTACTAACCATGCCTCAGCTCTCGCACCTCCCTCAGTGGCAGCAAACGTCGGAGGGTTCGTACGCTGAAATCGAGCTAAAACTAGTTCCATCTCACCTATCCTTCGAGTCACATCATCCACCCGATGAACATCCTCATCACTATCTGGAGCCCTAGACCCCTCAGCGGAACGTCTAGATCTACCTCTTCTTGGAGGAATCTACACAAGTATAGAGGTGAGGCTAACAACAGATATAATATCAAGGCATATAAAATCACGTAAGTCACAGAGTCAATCAACAATCAAATCAAAACTCTGTTCCTAGACTCGAGTGTGACCAAAGAAGTCGAGCTTATCCCAGTTTAAGCTCTGATACCAAAAATGTCAGGCCCCGTGCTAATTTCTCCCAATTAACACTAAATAAACGCATAAACACGGAAGCTAAAACCAGGGCTTAAAAATTTTTCGAAATCATTTGGGCCTGAACGTCAAAACATACATTCAAAATATCGATAATCAAAATATAAGTTAACTCAAACGTATACAAACCAGGTAAAAATAAATCTCAAGTCTAATACAAATCCCAAATACAAAGAAACACGGGGCATTCCCTGGTTCAATACATAATACAATATACTGGGACTCATGGGAAAGGGGGTCGACCAGCTGAACCTCCACTCTGTCCAGCCTGACTACCTGAAGATCCTGCAAATGGGTAACACAGACCCAAGACACAAAACAGGAAAACAAGGTACGAGGTCAAGCCTCAGTACGAAGAGCTATCAAAACAACTAAACATGCAACATGCCATAAATCAATGCTATGAATGCATGAGTGCTATCAAAGAATCGGATAGCTAGACCATTCGATCAACTGGTAACTCAAATCAGGCCTCTATACCACCCACAGCCAATCAGCCGGTGGAAATCATCGGTTCGTGATCATCGGGGCCCGTCAGCCCATCACAGCTCGGTGGTAGACACTCGAATCCGGTAGTCACCACTCCGATGATAGCGTTGGACTTTTCGGGCATGATCAGGCCTCTATACCACCCACAGCCAATCAGCCGGTGGAAATCATCGGTTCGTGATCATCGGGGCCCGTCAGCCCATCACAGCTCGGTGGTAGACACTCGAATCCGGTAGTCACCACTCCGATGATAGCGTTGGACTTTTCGGGCATGACTCAACAGTCGGCCAGTCACAACGTGGCACCCAATCAGGTCATCAAATCAATCTGTCATTTCAGGCTCAAGATGTATGTATGAATGCCATTCAATATCAATGCTCAATGCATACAAGGCATAATACGTGAAAACAGTAGGCATAACTCAAGCAATTCAGCAACTGATTCACGTAAGCACATAGCAGCAATTTCACAGATTTCACAACATTGAAATATAGTCATGTTCACGCTCAAAGCTGCTAAGGGCTGCTCAATCGTACCTTTCTTCCTCAAATTACCTAACAGATTCGAACAAGGCACGGCAGACACTTTCGGGATTTCTCATCTCTTTGCCCCTGGCTTCCAAACTAGTATCAGTCGAAAGAACAAGTCTCCCGGAGTCCAGCGCCACTAAAATCGTCAAAAACAGAAACTGGAAGCGAAGGGAATCGGCAATTGAAAGTTACGGTGAACAGTAGCTCGACGAGGGTTTGGGAAAGAAGATAAGAAATTTTGGGTTCTCAATAATTCTAAGTGTTGATCAACACTTCTATATATAATCTCTCAAATCCAACGTCTGCTGATCACCAAGTCCAGTCGACTGAACAGTAGAGATCTTCCAGCAGATGCCTTCTTTTTCCTTCGTTAAAACCAGCAGAAACAACCAGACGAGGCATCCACGAGAAAACATCCCAAAAAGACACCGTTCCAACTTACTCAAACGACGTCGCAGAGCTTCACCAGCTGGTAACATCTATCGCTTGCAAATCGACCAAAAGCTGGTACCGATCTCTTCAAACAAGCACCAGTCGACTGGTTACGCAAAACACAACCAAAACGACGACGCATCAATTAATCTAAACGACGCCATACCAGAATACGTAAACATTGCAACTAGTAGCTGGTCACCCAGTCGCAACACCGTACTCTCAACAAATCTCTCGCGACTGGTACCAGACGCAATACCCAAAACGCGGAATTTCACTTATCAAAACGACGTCGTCTCCCAACTCTGCGAGTGGTTTCAAAATTCAATCAGTTGTAAGCTACAGTAACTATCTAACTCAAATTCCACCAGTCGCAAGCTACAGTACCGCTGACCCGCGTTGACTCTTGCATTTTTTGCTGCGACTGATTTCGATACTTAGAGAAATTTGGTAATTCAAATCTCGTGACTAATCCTTCCAAAATCTTATTAATCACTAATCAAATTTCTCAATCCTCACATTCTCCCCACCTTAAGAGATTTTGTCCTCGAAATCAAGGTAAACTCAGGGAAAAATTTATTCAAATCATCACAGAAGAGAAACGGCTGATTCACAACACAGTATGCTAGACACCATTCCCAAAACATCCAGGCCACCAAAAATCATCGGATACAAAGCCTTAATTCATCTGATTAAATACCAAGAATTCAAGATAACTGGGGGATTAACAAATAACAACTACGAAAAACACAACCAGAAACCGAAATCTAAAACAACAATTCATTCAAACAGATGCGGCCATTCCCGCTGCATCTTCTCTTCCGGTTCCCAAGTTGCTTCTTCTCTGCCATGCTTGCTCCATTGGACCATCACCAACGGAACTACCTTGTTCCTCAGCTGCTTCTCCTTTCTATCCAGAATCTGCACTAGATATTCAACATAGTTCAAGGCAGAATCCATCTCAACTTCGTCGGTTCTCAAAACATGGGATGGATCTGGCTCATACTTCCTCAACATTGACACATGAAAAACGTCATGTATCGCCTCTAATTCAGCAGGCAGCCTCAAACGATAAGCCAACTGTCCAATCCTCTCAAGAATCTCAAAGGGACCAACGAATCTAGTAGCTAACTTGCCTTTAAATCTGAAGCGCATCACGCTTTTGAATGGAGAAACCTTGAGAAATACACGATCGCCAACCTCAAACTCCAACGGTCGACGTCTACGGTTAGCATAGCTAGAGAAACGGTCTTGAGCAGCCTTCATTCTACTCTGAATCAAATCTATTTGATCTTTCATGTGCTGAATAAATTCCGGAGTAGAAAGCTGTCTCTCACCAACTTCTTCCCAACAAATCGGGGATCTGTACTTTCGACCATACAACGCCTCAAACGGAACCATTCCGATAGTCACCTGGTAGCTGTTGTTATACGAAAACTCAACCAATGATAGCGAATCCTGCCAGCCACCGCTAAAATCCAACACAATTGCACGCAACATATCTTCTAAAGTCTGGATAGTACGCTCAGACTGTCCGTCTGTCTGTGGGTGATAGGCCGTACTCATAGCCAATCTCGAACCCATAGCTGCTTGCAAACTCTTCCAAAATCGAGAAGTTAACCTCGGATCTTTGTCGGACACTATCGAAACCGGAACTCCATGCAATCTAACCACATGGTCAATGTACAATTTGGCCATTTTCTTCATAGAGCACCTCACATCATAGGGAATGAAATGGGCGGACTTCGAAAGTCTATCAATCACAAACCAAATAGCATCACATCCCCTGCTCGATCGAGGTATATGAGTCACGAAATCCATGGCGATGTGCTCCCAATTCCATTGGGGTACCTCTAAACTCTGCAGCAAACCACCAGGTCTCATCCTCTTAGCCTTGAACTGCTGGCAATTCAGACATCAAGCAACAAAACCAGAGATGTCGCTCTTCATATCTGCCCACCAATAGTGAGACTTCAAGGCATGATACATTTTCCTTTCGCATGGATGCACACTATACCGACTACAATGCGCTTCATTCATGATGACCTCCTTCAAATCAATCAGGTTTGGGACCACTAATCTCCCTCGGAATCTCAAACAACCATCCGAAGAAACAGAGAAGTCATTATACTGACCATTCTGGGCCTTAATCCTCAACCCATGGATGTAGGGATCAGTCCTCTGCACCTCCCTGATGTCATGCAAAAGCTGTGGCTCAACCTGCATCGTAGAAACCATGAAATACTGATCGCTCGGCTGAAATCTCCAACCGGAAGTACTCAACTGCTCATAGACTCTCGAAGCACTCAAAAACGAAAGCATCGCAGGCTGGGCCTTCCTACTCAAAGCGTCGGCAACTGAGTTCATCCGCCCAGGCTGATACTGAATCTCACAGTTAAAGTCCTTGAGCAATTCCATCCATCGTCGCTGCCTCATGTTCAAATCAGACTACGTGAAGATATATTTCAGGCTCTTGTGGTCGGTGTACACCACAAATTCTTCACCATACAGATAATGTCGCCAAATCTTCAAGGCAAACACTATCGCAGCCAACTCCAAATCGTGAACAGGGTACCTCGTCTCGTGAGGCTTCAACTGTCAAGACGCATAGGCAATCACGTACCCGTTTTGCATCAGAACACATCCTAAACCATTGAGAGAAGCAGCGGAGCACACCACGAATCCTCCGGATCCAGACGGTAAATCCAACACAGGAGTAGTAGTTAATTTCTCCTTCAACGTCTAAAAACTGTTCTTGCACTCATCTGTCCACTCAAATCTCTTATCCTTCTAAGTCAACTGCGTCAGAGGCTTAGCTATTACAGAAAACTTCTCGATAAAATGCCTATAATAGCCAGCCAAACCCAAGAAACTACGGATCTCAGAAACGTTCCTATGTCTCTCCCAGTTAAGAACTGCTTCGACCTTTCTCGGATCTACAGAAATCCCTTGTGCTGAAATCACATGCCCCAAAAAGATAATTCTGTCCAGCCAAAATTCGCACTTGCTGAACTTAGCATAGATCTTCGAGTCTCTCAGCCACTGCAACACCAGTCTCAAATGCTCCTTATGCTCTCTCATGCTCCTCGAATAAATCAGGATGTCATCAATGAAGACGATCACGAACCGATCAATATACTCACTGAAGACGCGATTCATCAGATCCATGAACACAGCTGGGGCCTTTGTCAATCCAAACGGCATGACAAGAAACTCGTAATGCCCATATCTAGTCCGGAAAGCTGTCTTTGCTATGTCAGCGTCTCTAATCCGCAACTGGTGATAACCAGAGCGCAAATCAATCTTTGAGTAAACGACTGATCCCTGCAGCTGATCGAACAAGTCATCAATCCATGGCAACGGATACTTGTTCTTCACTGTTGCTTTATTCAACTGTCTGAAATCCACACACATCCTTCTTTGAGTAAACGACTGATCCCTGCAGCTGATCGAACAAGTCATCAATCCATGGCAACGGATACTTGTTCTTCACTGTTGCTTTATTCAACTGTCTGAAATCCACACACATCCTCATGGATCCATCCTTCTTCTTCATGAAGAGAATCGGAGCTCCCCAAGGCGACATACTCGGCCTGATGAAGCCTTTCTCTAAGAGATCTCTCAACTGATCCTTCAACTCTCTCAACTCTGCTGGCGCCAACCGATACCGAGCCCTAGAAATCGGGGCGGTACCTGGCACCAACTCGATACTAAAGTTGATCTCACGCCTAGGAGGGAATCCAGGTATCTCATCTGGAAACACGTCGGGAAACTCTCGGACGACAGGAATATCATTCAACTCTAATCGCTGCTCTTGGGAACTATCAAGCACGTAGATCATAAATCCAGCGTTACCTAGAGATAGCAGGCTAAACATCTCCATGGCGGAAACCAGCGGAATCTTCGGACGTGAATCGGCACCGTAGAACTCCCACTTCTCACCTGAATCAGGGCAAAATCTCACAACACCATGGAAGCAATAAACTGTAGCCTTATAGATAGCTAACACATCCATCCCCAAGATACAATCAAAATCTCTAATCCCAAAAACAATCAGATTGGAGACCAAAACATGCTCATCAAATCTAACCAATCAATCAATCACTACCTCACAGGACCACAGACTTACACCAGCAGGGGTAGACACAGACACAACATCACACAATGGGGATGAACTCAACCCATGCTCAAACACAAACAACTCAGATATGAAAGAATGTGATGCACCAGTGTCAAAAAGAACTCTCATAGGATAATCAAAAATAAAGCATGTACCTCCAATCACCATGCCAGGCGTCTCCTCAGCCTGCTCTCTATTCAAAGCATTCGCCTGAGCCTGCTGGGGAATCTGAAACTGAGGTCGGGAAGGTCCTCCAAACCTAGACGGCTCACGAGGCTGAAATCCTGATCGCTGGGACTGAGAGAAAGACTGCTGTCGCTGCGAAGCACCACTAGTGGAACCCTGCTGCGACTGACCAGAAGACCGCCCTCCTATCGAAGGACACGCCCTAGCAAAATGTCCCGGCTGACCACAAAGATGGCAAAGTCCTCTAACTCCACGACACTACAAAGTCTCATGCCTCCCTCCGCACTGCCCGCAAAATCCACCGCTAGAACAACTGCCTGAACCGCTGCCAGAACCAGAACTCACGAAACCAGAGGAACTCGAATGGCCCTTCTTCTTGAATTGCTTCCCTCTAGGTCGAAACTGCTGGCGACTCGACTGCTGTGACCCCTGAGGAGACTGATACGACTGCGACACCGCCGGCGCTGGCTGTAGAGCACGTCCAGTCTTCTGATGCACCGGAGCCTCGGGATCCATCAAACTCTCCTCAATATCAACCGCATTGTTCACAGCCTCCATGAAAGTCACCGGGGACCCAGATAACACCATCCGGTAAAGATCAGGTCTCAAGCCCTTCAAGAATTTGTTCCTCTTCGTCCGCTCTTGGTTCGCTACACTCGGCATTTACACCAAAACCGCAGAAAACTGCCTTGCATACTCGGCCACTCGCATGTTACCCTGCTTGAGATTGTCAAACTCTCGCTCTCGGCTGGCGAAGTAAGACTCCGGGGTATATTCCTGACGGAACGCCTCACAGAAACTCTCCCAGGTGATCACTGCTCCACTATCACAAAGCATCCTAGAAGTACCCCTCCACCAGCGCTGCGCATCATCCCGCAGCTGCAGCACTGCTAATTTCCGGAGCATACTCCAAGGTATCGAACAGCTCCTCCATCTGTACTAACCATGCCTCAGCTCTCGCACCTCCCTCAGTAGCAGCAAACGTCGGAGGGTTCGTACGCTGAAATCGAGCTAAAACTAGTTCCATCTCACATATCCTTCGAGTCACATCATCCACCCGATGAACATCCTCATCACTATCTGGAGCCCTAGACCCATCAGCGGAACGTCGAGATCTACCTCTTCTTAGCGGCATCTACACAAGTCTAGAGGTAAGGCTAACAAAAGATATAATATCAAGGTAGATAAAATCACGTAAGTCACAAAGTCAATCAACAATCAAATCAAAACTCTGTGCCTAGACTCGAGTGTGACCAAAAGAAGTCGAGCTTATCCCAGCTTAAGCTCTGATACCAAAAATATCAGGCCCGTTCTAATTTTTCCAAATTAACACTAAATAAACGCATAAACACGGAAGCTAAAACCAGGGCTTAAAAATTTTTCGAAATCATTTGGGCCTGAACGTCAAAACATATATTCAAAATATCGATAATCAAAATATAAGTTAACTCAAACGTATACAAACCAGGTAACAATAAATCTCAAGTCTAATACAAATCACAAATACAAAGAAACACGGGACATTCCCCGGTTCAATACATAATACAATATACTGGGACTCATGGAAAGGGGGTCGACCAGCTGAACCTTCACTCTGTCCAGCCTGACTACCTGAAGATCCTGCAAATGGGTAACACAGACCCAAGACACAAAACAGGAAAACAAGGTACGAGGTCAAGCCTCAGTACGAAGAGCTATCAAAACAGCTAAACATGCAACATGCCATAAATCAAAGCTATGAATGCATGAGGGATATCAAAGAATCGGATAGCTAGACCAGTCGATCAACTGGTAACTCAAATCAGGCCTCTATACCACCCACAGCCAATCAGCCGGTGGAAATCATCGGTCCGTGATCATCGGGGCCCGTCAGCCCATCACAGCTCGGTGGTAGACACTCGAATCCGGTAGTCACCACTCCGATGATAGCGTTGGACTTTTCGGGCATGACTCAACAGTCGGCCAGTCACAACGTGGCACCCAATCAGGTCATCAAATCAATCTGTCATTTCAGGCTCAAGATGTATGCATCAATGCCATTCAATATCAATGCTCAATGCATACAAGGCATAATACGTGAAAACAGTAGGCATAACTCAAGCAATTCAGCAACTGATTCACGTAAGCACATAGCAGCAATTTCACAGATTTCACAACATTGAAATATAGTCATGTTCACGCTCAAAGCTGCTAAGGGCTGCTCAATCGTACCTTTCTTCCTCAAATTACCTAACAGATTCAAACAAGGCACGGCAGACACTTTTGGGATTTCTCAACTCTTTGCCCCTGGCTTCCAAAATAGTATCAGTCGAAAGAACAAGTCTCCCGGAGTCTAGCGCCACTAAAATCGTCAAAAACGAAACTGGAAGCAAAGGGAATCGGCAATTGAAAGTTACGGTGAACAGTAGCTCGACGAACCAGAGGAACTCGAATGGCCCTTCTTCTTGAATTGCTTCCCTCTAGGTCGAAACTGCTGGCGACTCGACTGCTGTGACCCCTGAGGAGACTGATACGACTGCGACACCGCCGGCGCTGGCTGTAGAGCACGTCCAGTCTTCTGATGCACCGGAGCCTCGGGATCCATCAAACTCTCCTCAATATCAACCGCATTGTTCACAGCCTCCATGAAAGTCACCGGGGACCCAGATAACACCATCCGGTAAAGATCAGGTCTCAAGCCCTTCAAGAATTTGTTCCTCTTCGTCCGCTCTTGGTTCGCTACACTCGGCATTTACACCAAAACCGCAGAAAACTGCCTTGCATACTCGGCCACTCGCATGTTACCCTGCTTGAGATTGTCGAACTCTCGCTCTCGGCTGGCGAAGTAAGACTCCGGGGTATATTCCTGACGGAACGCCTCACAGAAACTCTCCCAGGTGATCACTGCTCCACTATCACAAAGCATCCTAGAAGTACCCCTCCACCAGTGCTGTGCATCATCCCACAGCTGCAGCACTGCCAACTGCAATCTCTTTTCCGGAGCATACTCCAAGGTATCGAACAGCTCCTCCATCTGTACTAACCATGCCTCAGCTCTCGCACCTCCCTCAGTAGCAGCAAACGTCGGAGGGTTCGTACGCTGAAATCGAGCTAAAACTAGTTCCATCTCACATATCCTTCGAGTCACATCATCCACCCGATGAACATCCTCATCACTATCTGGAGCCCTAGACCCATCAGCGGAACGTCTAGATCTACCTCTTCTTAGCGGTGGCACCCAATCAGGTCATCAAATCAATCTGTCAAAAGCTCAATATGTATGCATGTATGCCAATCAATATCAATGCATAATGCATACAAGGCATATCACGTGAAAACAGTAAGCATAACTCAAGCAATTCAGCAACTGATTCACGTAAACACATAGCTGCAATTTCACAGATTTCACAACATTGAAATATAGTCATGTTCACGCTCAAAGCTGCTAAGGGCTGCTCAATCGTACCTTTCTTCCTCAAATTACCTAACAGATTCAAACAAGGCACGGCAGACACTTTTGGGATTTCTCAACTCTTTGCCTCTGGCTTCCAAAATAGTATCAGTCGAAAGACAAGTCTCCCGGAGTCTAGCGCCACTAAAATCGTCAAAAACAGAAACTGGAAGCGAAGGGAATCGGCAATTGAAAGTTACGATGAACAGTAGCTCGACGAGGGTTTGGGAAATAAGATAAGAAATATCGGGTTCTCAATAATTCTAAGTGTTGATCAACACTTCTATATATAATCTCTCAAATCCAACGTCTGCTGATCACCAAGTCCAGTCGACTGAACAGTAGAGATCTTCCAGCAGATGCCTTCTTTTTCCTTCGTTAAAACCAGCAGCAACAACCAGACGAGGCATCCACGAGAAAACATCCCAAAACGACACCGTTCCAACTTACTCAAACGACGTCGCAGAGCTTCACCAGTTGGTAACATCTATCGCTTGCAAATCGACCAAAAGCTGGTACCGATCTCTTCAAACAAGCACAAGTCGACTGGTTATGCAAAACACAACCAAAACGACGACGCATCAATTAATCTAAACGACGCAGTACCAGAATACGTAAGCATTGCAACTAGCAGCTGGTCACCCATTCGCAACACCGTACTCTCAACAAATCTCTCGCGACTGGTACCAGACGCAATACCCAAAACGCGGCATTTCACTTATCAAAACGACGTCGTCTCCCAACTCTGCGACTGGTTTCAAAATTCAATCAGCTGTAAGCTACCGTAACTATCTAAGTTAAATTCCACCAGTCGCAAGCTATAGTACCGCTGACCCGCGTTGACTCTTGCATTTTTTGTTGCGACTGATTTCGATACTTAGAGAAATTTGGTAATTCAAATCTCATGACTAAAACTTCCAAAATCTTATTAATCACTAATCAAATTTCTCAATCCTCACAGGTCATCTTGACACGTGATAATAATCGGCGTCATATTATTGGGCCCTTGCTGGACGTGAGGTAAATACATGGAGGTTGCACCTGTTGAAATTGGGCTCTACCTTTTGAGGATCATGGTTGGCTGATATTATTCGGGACCATGATTTCTTGATTGGACTCTGTGTACCCACTAAGGAACTAGATTTTTCGATTTCATTAGAGGGTGGTGAAATCGTTAAAATAGTGGGAGGGTCATTCATAAACTAAATGGCCTTGTTTTATGTCTTAGCATTTTTCATGAATAGTCTGTAATGCATGTTTGTTTTTTCTTTCATTATAAACAGCTATAATTATGTCTTCGATCAAAAATTCAGTTGCTGCTATACTGGATAGAAAAAAGTTCACTGGCTTAAACTATCAATTTGGCTCCGTAATCTTAAGTGTGAGGATTGAGAATTCGAAATAGTTATTAATCGGATTTGTTTAGGATTAGTCATGAGATTTTGTAATTTTGAATTTTCAGATTTCAGATTTCAGATTTTAGATTTTGGTGAAGTCTGGTTGATGATTTTCGGATTTCTCATTGAGATGTTGTGCTTCGAGTTTTAAGCTTCTTTCGGGAGAAATCTGGTTGAGATTTGAAGTCGAATTGGTGAATTTTTTAGGTATAGATCTGATTCCCTAGCGTTTAGAAGTGAAACGCTGCCGTTTTGGGTGAGATATGGTTTTCTGAGTGTTTACGTGAATTGCTGAGAATTTTAGTGAAACGCTGTCGTTTGATGAAGTCTGGTGGAGTGAGAGATCTGATAGTTGAGTTTGGGGCTAGAAGCTATACGCCGTCGTTTCGCGATTTCAGATGTCTCGCTTGAAGATGGGATCTGGTTGGAGGTGTAAGCGGACGTCAACGCGGGTCAATGCTATTGGAGATTAGTGAGAGATCTGTTAGCGCTAGCTTGTGACATGAGCAGATGTCATGTTGGTCAATTGCGGAGTTGACTGCTGGTGCATTAGCGTGTACAGTTGTTAGATCTGTTTCAGTGGTGTTGAACGCTAGCTAAGGTACGTGTGTAGAGATCTGATTCAGCGATGAGCGTTAGTTATGTTTCAGATGTCTCAAGTGCGACATCGTTTCGTTAAGTTGGTGCGACGCCGTTTTGGCTTAGCGCTAGTAATAAGTCTGTTTGGTTGATTCAGCAGATGTCAACATAGGTCAGATCTGTGTAGCGTGTGAGCGCTGGTTTTCAGACTTCTCCAACGGTAGCGAGAGCGTTCAGATTTCTCTAGAGGATTGCTGCATCGTCATTTTGATTTGTGCGAGCGAAGGGATCTGTTGTGTATTAACGTTGGAGCATTCAGATGTCACCGATACGCTGTCGTTTTGAATTGTTATGCGAGAGTTAGTGTTAACGCTGGAATATGAGGGATGTGAGCGCTGATTTGAGAAATCTGTTTGGCGCTAGGATTTGTTGCAGGAATCTGTTTTCGTCGGTGTTTGAATCGTTCAGTAGCTATTTAATTGAGGAATTTAAATATAAGTGTTGGACAACACTTAGAATATTTGATACACTGATATTCCTCTGTTTCTCCCCGACATTCTTGAAACCCTCGTTTTAGCTACTGTTCACCCGAACGTTTCTTCCCTAGATTTCTGTCGAGTTCAGCCTTCGTTTTGGATGATTTTGGTGGTGCTGAATTCCCCTTGTCTAGCTCTTTCGATTACTACCCATTTGAGACCCTGAATCAGCGTTGGAAGGGAAACGCGAAGTTGCTGGAGGTTCGAAGATTTCTGAGAAATCTGTTACGTTCGTTCTTCAGCTCTTTTGAGCTTCTGGGTAAGAGTTTCTTCTCGGTTTTGAGCTTTGCCTTGTTGTTAATACCTGCGTAGATGAATAGAACTAGAGATAAGTTCTGGCCATAGGTGTTATGGTATAAATATTCAGATTTGAGCTAAGACATTAGCCACCTTGCACAGATTTCAGCTCCTTGAAGCCTTCTGCCATGAATTTTGAACCAGGAGAAATCTGTTTTCTCATGCCGTGAGTTCTGCCGTGCCCTGTTCGAATTTGTTGATGTAGATTGTGAAGTTTGAGGTACGAATTGAAGCAGCTCTAAATGGCTGTGAGCTTGAACATGACTATATTTCGAGTTGTGAAATCTGTTGAGAGGCTGTTATGTGAATAACGTGAAACTGAATTGATGAATTGATTGATTGTTTGTTCTGTTTTGCGTAGATTGTGCATGTAGAAATCAGATTTGAATTTCTTGTCATACATGCATACATATTGATCCATTCGATCGATTGATGACCTGATTGAAAGCCACGTTGTGACCAGCTGACTGAGTAGTCGTGCCCGAATGGTCCAACACTATCATCGAAGTGGTGATCGACGGAGTTGTCGTATCGGAATACTATCGAGTTGTGATGGCTGATGGGCCGAAATATCACGGACCGATGATTTCCACCGGCTGCTTGGCTGTGCGTGGTATAGAGGCTGACTTGAGATGATTTTTGCCAGATGATTAACTGGCCTTGATGACTGATTCCTTTGGCAGTGGTTGCTGTTTTAGATAGTCTTCGTACTGAGGATTGACCTCGTATTTGTTTTCCTGCTTTTGTGTTGTTTGGGTCTATGTTACCCATTTGCAGGATCTTCAGGTAACCAAGCTGGACCGAGTGGAGTGCCAGCTGGTCGATCCCCATTCTCTTGAGTCCCAATTTATTTTATTATGTATTGAACAGGGGGATGCCCCGTGCTTTTATGTATTGGGGATCTATTTCTGATTTGAGTTATTATTGTTACCTGTTTTATATGAGTTTGAGTCAACTCGTATTTTGACTATGTATTTTGACTGACGAAGAGCTTAAACTGGGATATGCTCGATTTCCTTTGATCACACTCGAGTCTAGGCACAGTTTTTTGATTTGATTTTGATTGACTCTATGACTTATGTGATTCTTTTATCTGTCTTGATGATATATCTGCTGTGAGATATTACCCTGAGATTGTTTAGATGCCGCCCAGGAGAGGTAGATCTAGATGTTCCGCTGAGGAGTCTAGGGCCTTGGATAGTGCTGGGGGAATTCCGCAGAATGAGCCTTTGAGTCGTCATGAGAGACAGGCAGGGGTTGAGGATGTGACGAGACAGATAGGCGATATGGAGTTGATTCTAGTGAGATTCTAGCCGAAGATTGTACGTATTCTTCAGCCTGTGCAAGACGTTTCGCAATCGTTCCAGTCTCCTCAAGGGTCGCAGCAGTCGAGTCGCCAACAGTTTAGACCTCGGGGAAAACAGTTTAAGAAGCGATCTAATTCGAGTTCCTCTGGTTATGTAAGTTCTGGTGGCAATAGTGTGTGTTCTGTGGACAGTGCAGAGGGAAGCATGAGACTTCGCAGTGTCGTGGAGTTCGAGGTTCTTGCCATCGTTGTGGTCAACCGGGACATTTTTCTACAGTGTGTCCTTTGTTGAGGGGACGGTATTTGGTTCCTTCGCAGCATGCCCAGGTGGATACCTTGACGAGAGAGCAGGCTGAGGAGACACCTGGTATAGATATTGCAGGTACATGCTTTATATTTGGTTTTCCTGCATGATTATTGATTGACACTGTAGCATCACACTCTTTTATTCCTGAGCTGTTTGTGCATGAGCGTGGGTTGAGATCTTCCCCATTGTGTGATTAGGTTTGATGAGCATGTTTTAGTGACCAATTTGATAGTTTTGGGAATTAGAGATTTCGATTGTATCTTGGGAATGGATGTATTATCTAGCTATAAGGCTACGGTTGATTGCTTCCATGGTGTGGTGAGGTTTCACCCTGATTCGGGTGAGAAGTGGGATTTCTACGGTGTTGAATCGCGCTCGAAGATTCCGCTGTTATCTGCCATGGAGATGTTTAGCCTGCTGACGCTAGGTAATGTTGGATTTATGATTTACGCGCTTGACGTTTCCCGAGAGCCTCATTTAGAGTTGAGCGACATCTCGATCGTCCGAGAGTTTCCCGACGTGTTTCCAGATGAGATTCCTGGATTCTCTCCAAGACGTGAGATCGACTTCAGTATCGATTTTGTGCCCGGCACCACCCCGATTTCTAGAGCTCCGTATCGGTTGGCGCCAGCAGAGTTGAAAGAACTCAAGGATCAGTTGAGAGATCTTTTGGAGAAAGGATTCATCAGATCGAGTATGTCGCCTTGGGGAGCTCCAATTCTTTTCGTGAAGAAGAAAGATGGGTCTATGAGTATGTGAGTGGACTTCCGATAGTTGAATAAAGCGACGTGAAGAACAAGTGTCCTTTGCCGAGGATTGATGACTTGTTCGATCAGTTGCAAGGATCGGTCGTATACTCGAAGATTGATTTACGCTCTGGTTATCACCAGTTGCGGATTAGATACGCTGATGTGGCGAAGACAGCTTTCCGGACGAGATACGGGCATTATGAGTTTCTTGTCATGCCGTTTGGGTTGACGAATGCCCCAGCTGTTTTTATGGATTTTATGAATCGCGTCTTTAGTGAATACATCGATCGGTTCGTGATCGTCTTCATAGATGACATCTTAGTGTATTCAAGGAGCTTGAGAGAGCATAAGGAGCATCTCAGATTGGTGTTGCAGAGATTTAGATACTCACAATTATATGTCAAGTTCAGCAAGTGTGAATTTTGGCTTGATCGAATTATCTTTTTGGGTCATGTGATTTCGGCACAAGGAATTTCGGTGGATCATAGCAAGGTCGAAGCAGTTCTTAACTGGGAGAGACCTAGGAATGTTTCTGAGATCCGTAGTTTCTTGGGATTGGCTGGCTATTATAGGCGTTTCATCGAGAAGTTCTCTTTGATAGCCAGGCCTATGACTCAATTGACTCAGAAGGATAAGAGATTCGTTTGGACTGATGAGTGCGAGTACAGTTTTCAGACGTTGAAGGAAAAGTTGACTACTGCTCCTGTTTTGGCTCTACCGTCTGGATTTGGAGGTTTTGGTGTGTGCTCCGACGCTTCTCTCAATGGTTTGGGATGTGTACTGATTCAGAATGGGTACGTGATTGCCTATGCGTCTCGACAATTGAAGCCTCATGAGACGAGGTATCCTGTTCATGATTTGGAGTTGGCTGCGGTAGTGGTTGCCTTGAAGATTTGGCGGCATTATCTGTATGGTGAAGAATTTGTGGTGTACATCGACCACTAGAGCCTGAAATATATCTAATATGAGGCAACGACGATGGATGGAGTTGCTCAAAGACTTTAACTGTGAGATTCAGTATCAGCCTGGGTGGATGAACTCAGTAGCAGATGCTTTGAGTAGGAAGACCCAGCCTGCGATGCTTTCATCTTTAAGTTTGGCGGCATTATCTGTATGGTGAAGAATTTGTGGTGTACATCGACCACTAGAGCCTGAAATATATCTTGATGCAGTCTGATTTGAATATGAGGCAACGACGATGGATGGAGTTGCTCAAAGACTTTAACTGTGAGATTCAGTATCAGCCTGGGTGGATGAACTCAGTAGCAGATGCTTTGAGTAGGAAGACCCAGCCTGCGATGCTTTCATCTTTAAGTGTCTCGAGAGTCTATGAGCAGTTGAGTACTTCCGGTTGGAGATTTCAGCCGAGTGATCCGTACTTCATGGTTTCTACGATTCAGGTTGAGCCGTAGATTTTGCATGACATCACGGAGACGCAGAGGACTGATCCCTATATCCATGAGTTGAATACTAAGGCCCAGAATAGTTAGTCTGATGATTTCTCTGTTTCTTCGGATGGATGTCTGAGATTTCGAGGGAGATTAGTGGTTCCGTACCTGATTGATTTTAAAGAGACCATCATGAATGAAGCGCATTGTAGTTGGTACAGTGTGCATCCGGGCGAGAGAAAGATGTACCATGCCTTGAAGTCTCACTACTGGTGGGCAGGTATGAAGAGCGACATTTCTGCTTTTGTTGCTAGATGTCTGAATTGCCAAAAGGTCAAGGCCGAGAGGATGAGACCTGGTGGTTTGCTGCAGAGTTTAGAGGTTCCCCAATGGAATTGGGAGCACATCGCCATGGATTTTGTGACTCATCTACCTCGATCGAGTAGGGGATGCGATTCGATTTGGGTTGTGATTGATATACTTTCGAAGTCAGCTCATTCAGAGTTTAGAGGTTCCCCAATGGAATTGGGAGCACATCGCCATGGATTTTGTGACTCATCTACCTCGATCGAGTAGGGGATGCGATTCGATTTGGGTTGTGATTGATATACTTTCGAAGTCAGCTCATTCATTCCCTATGATGTGAGGTGTTCGATGAATAAGATGGCGAAATTGTACATCGACCATGTGGTTAGATTGCATGGAGTTCCAGTTTCGATAGTGTCCGATAGAGATCCGAGATTCACCTCCCGATTTTGGAGGAGTTTGCAGGCAGTGATGGGTTCGAGATTGGCTATGAGTACAGCCTATCACCCACAGACAGACGGTCAGTCAGAACGGACCATTCAGACTTTGGAGGATATGCTGCGTGCAATTGTGATGGATTTCAGCGGTGGCTGGCAGTATTCGATATCCTTAGTTGAGTTTTCGTATAACAACAGCTACCAGGTGTGTATCGAAATGGCTCCGTTTGATGCCTTATATGGTCGTAAGTGCAGATCTCCGATCTGTTGGGAAGAAGTTGGTGAGAGACAGCTTTTTACCCCTGAATTTGTGCAGAACATGAAAGATCAGATTGATTTGATTCGAAGTAGAATGAAAGCTGCTCAAGATCGATTCTTCAGCTATGCTAACCGAAGACGCCGACCGTTAGAGTTTGAGGTTGGAGATCGTGTATTTCTCAAGATTTCTCCTTTCAAGAGCGTTATGCGATTCAGATTTAAAGGCAAATTGGCTCCCAGATTCGTTGGTCCCTTTGAGATTGTTGAGCGGATTGGACAGTTGGCTTATCGATTGAGGCTGTCCGAGGAGTTAGCAGCGATTCATGATGTCTTTCATGTGTCAATGTTGAGAAAATATGAGCCAGATCCATCCCATGTTTTGAGAACCGACTAAGTTGAGCTGGATTCTGCCTTGAGCTATGTCGAATATCCAGTGCAGATGCTGGATAGGAAGGAGAAGCAGCTGAGGAACAAGATAATTCCATTGGTGATGGTCCAATGGAGCAAGCATGGCCAAGAAGAAGCAACCTGGGAAGTTGAGGAGAAGATGAGAAAGGACTGGCCTCATCTATTTGAGCATTAACAGTGAGAATTCCAGGTGATTTCTAAGCTTTGATTCGAGCTTGTTTAAATGTTTGTGTTTGATTTGAATGTTTTGATTGATTTTCTTCCCTGAGTTTGCCTCTGATTTCGAGGACGAAATCTCTTAAGATGGGGAGAATGTGAGGATTGAGAATTCGAAATAGTGATTAATCGGATTTGTTTAGGATTAGTCATGAGATTTTGTAATTTTGAATTTTCAGATTTCAGATTTCAGATTTTAGATTTTGGTGAAGTCTGGTTGATGATTTTCGGATTTCTCATTGAGATGTTGTGCTTCGAGTTGTAAGCTTCTTTCTGGTGAAATCTGGTTGAGATTTGAAGTCGAATTGGTGAATTTTAGGTAGAGATCTGATTCCCTAGCGTTTAGAAGTGAAACGCTGCCGTGTTGGGTGAGATCTGGTTTTCTGAGTGTTTACGTGAATTGCTGCGAATTTTTGTGAGACCTGGATTTGTAATTGAGATTAATCGTTGGAATGAATCGATAAATAGAGGTTCTGCTGTTTAAGATCTCTATTTGAGTGTTTGAGTTGCATTTTCGGGTTCCATTTCGTGTGTTGAACAATCCTGGAGATTTTGTATTTTCGCATATTTGAGGTGTTAGAGTAGATACCCAACTAGCCAAATTTTGGCGTGTGGGTTTTATAGACTCTTGTACAAACAGTCTTTATATATGATATTCGCGTTCTTTTATATGGCATTCTTTACTTTCATTATGTGTGTAATGATTTACAATTGCGTTGAGTAAAGACCTAGAATGCACTGAAGCGTATGTTAGATGTGATAGTGAGTATGACGGCTATCATGAAACACATCTAATAGTCGCTGTGTATTCTGAACATGTTCCTAGTCGATTGGGCCGTCAAAATGAGGATAAGGCCGCCCGAGTTCGAGACTAGTATCTGCGATGCGAAGTACCATGTTTCATTGGTAGGGAACATTGTGATGTTCTGAGCATGCAGATAGATAGTGACCTGGTGATCTATCGAACTACCCTCGTTCGGACTTTTCCAAGTGGTTACCATTTGTCGAGTGGATAAGTCCGAGGTCTTGGTTGTACTGATTAGTCCTCACGACTCGAAACGTCATTGAGACTCTACATGATAGGCGTCTCACTTTGACCCGTTTGCCGACTCACTTGGAGTCATAAGGCATCGGGATTGGGTGAGACCCCGATGCATGTAGGAGTCGATGCATCGTTGTCGAGGATTCACCGCTCGCAGACATGCGTAG
>KQ999011.1:6532-23765 GCA_001598015.1 Dorcoceras hygrometricum
TTATGATTCAGCAGCTGCATTGTTATAATGTTTACGAATGTTCTTCCTTTTTGCTGTAATATCGGGATTTGATGATTGTGTAATCGGTAGTTGCTAGTTGAATCATTATAAAGTATGGTTTGATAGGCAATGGCTGATGGCATAGTTGTTGTTTTGATGTTACAAATGTCGATTTATGTTCCAGCAGCTGCATCTCCTTGTTAAGATTCAGCAGCTGCATTGTTATAATGTTTACGAATGTTCTTCCTTTTGTTGTAATGTCGGGATTTGATGATTGTGTAATCGGTAGTTGCTAGTTGAATCAGTATAAAGTCTGGTTTAATAGGCGACGGCTGGTAGCGTGATCATTGTTTCGATATTACAAGTGTCTTTCGTAAATTCCAGCAGATGCACTGTTCATCAGCAGGTGCATCTTTCCTTGTTAAAATCAGCAGTTTCACTTCTTCGTTGAAAATCAGCAGCTGCATTTCCTTTGTTAGAATTCAGCAGTTGCGTGGTTTTCATAAAATCAGCAGATGCACTGTACATCAGCAGGTGCATTCCTATTGAAATATTTCAGTCGTTGTATTTCTTTGTTAACACCAGCAGGTGCATTTCTTTTGCTAAAACCAGCAGGTGTATTTCTTTGTTAACACCGGCAGGTGCATTTCTTTTGCTAAAACCAGCAGGTGTATTTCTTTGTTAACACCAGCAGGTTCATTCCTATTGAACTAATTCAGCAGCTGCATTCCTTTGTTAGAATTCAGCAGTTGCGTTGTCTTCCAAAATTCAGCAGACGCATTTCCTAGTAAATTTTCAGCAATTCACTGTTCATCAGCAGATGCATTTTATTGTCAAAATTTCAGCAGTTGTGTCTGGTTTTATATGTGTTAGTGTTCTCTTGCGACTGGTTTTCTTTTCACCGGTTTCATTTCAACGATATGTTTCCAAAGTCGAATTCGATACTCAGTAAAGTTTTAAAATGGGAAGCAAATGTTTAAAATGATGGAACCCGAGGATTTACAGAAATTTCAAGGAATGTTTAAAGAAAGGATTGTTAAGGAACAAAAGCTATTTTAGATTATGGCATAGATAGTTATGGTCACCAAGGAGAAGGGTGAGCAGTTGTCTAGATGTCGACTGCCCTTTCATATGAGCTATATGCTAGAACGGATTACGAAGTCATTTGATCAAGTGCAACACGGACCATGAGGAACTTATATGCCATGATCAACTGAAAATGATATTGAGCTGAGCCCTTAGGCTCACTAGCGTTTTAAAATGGTGCAGGTGCGACAACTGATGGAAGAACAGCAGGTGAAAGTTGAACCAGCGGCTGGGTGGTTGTGTTTATCAAGGGACCAACGTAATCCGTGTCTAGAATAATGTTGTTTTATCTTTTGTAGGATCTGTATTAGATCAATTACAACAATTGTATGTTCGTATAGAATGACAAACGTTGTAACCGCAATTGCAATATATATAAGACTTGTTTTCCGCAAAAATGTTTCCAGCAGTTGGCGCCGTAATTAGTATTGTGTCTGCGTCTGGTTTGTGTTTCGAGTTTTCTTTCAAGTTATAGGAGATACAGCCTATAGCGAATTATCTTTTAGCCCTTCTTTTATTCGAAAATTTTTATTCACCCCAAAACTCGTGACCCGTGGGTTCGGGCGTCACACTTAAGACCCATAATACACACGAACTACACTACGCCATACTGGACACTCACCAGTCTCGACATGCACATACTGGATACTGATCAATCTCGACACAAACACTCAAATCATTCAATAACACAACTCGAAACATGAATTTTCGAAAACAATAACATAAACTCAAGATTTTAGGTTGTTGTACGTACCATGTGGTTAGTGCCGAATGTTCTTTCTTGTAGTTCAATATCCACTGCAGAGGTTTCTTTGCGGTTTACCATTTTGCAACTCAAACAATGAACAAAATGCGATTATTTTGATTTTTGGATGAGGGTTTCGTCGAGTGAAGGGAAAGAAAATGAAGAGCGGTTGTCGTTTAGGCATCGAAGTAGATGAAAAGCCGCGTTGTGTTTATGGGAACGTGTATACGTCGAGAGTGAAGGGAAAGTGCATACATTTTTCAATAAGTCGTGAAACGTTGTGACATTTTTTTCCTTTTTCAAATTTTTTGATATTTTTAAGTTACTAACTGAGTTTTTAAAAACCAAATCGGTGATTATTAGATTTATTATCAACTAAATCGTAATTTGATATAAGGGTAAAACCATAAAATAACTATCACTTCCTTCCATCGAATTAATCTGTCTATGCATCCCGTTTTCCTAATTTCCCCTATATTTATGACCATGGTAGTAATTAAAGCTACCCACGCTTAATTAAAAGTACCTATAAAATATTCTCACAAGTTTATGTAAAAGCGCAGATTTACGAAAACGATACTAAAATAGTTAAATTACCATCCTCAGAATCCAAAATTTGAACCGCAAAAATCGGGTTTAGAGCCCAATGAAATCATTCTTCCCCGTGTATTTTTTCGCTCGCTAGAAAAATACAAATCAGAAAATCTGCATAACTTCACTAGTACGTAAATTATTGCTTGTTTAGCTTTAAAAGAGTTTACAAAGAGAAATTTAGATAGCAATCATCGCACTCAATATCGTACCACATTTGAGTTCATTCCCAGGTTTTGAAGGTTCGCAGCAAAGTGTACGATCATTAGCATTTCCAGACAGATAACTTTTCATTCTCATCGTTCTTTTGAAATAGTAGGGTAGGGTGGTGAAAAGGAAACATTTATTACTAGGCACACAACAAATCGGTTATAGTTAAATGTTCCGCCCGTCCAAGCAATTATATTGCCCTCCGATTATACTCAGTCGAGTCTTATCAGATACTCTTGGATATGGTGAAAAACTTGAATGATCACATCATTTGGTATTATCGACCCAAACGCTATCCCATGCACCACTTGGTGTGGTCTTGGGTCCTTCGATGTAGTTTTGTCTTCTCTGGTTACTTTGTGGTCCAGGAAGGTCAGGGGGGTTGATTTTCTTCGGTTTTGTTCGAATTCCCAATATTCTTAGCACAAATCTGGCTAGCTCTCCATATAACATTCCGGAGCGATCGAAGAGCTGCAAGGTGAAAAAAATCACAAAGTAGAAGGGTAAATACAAGCAAAAGATTTACAAACCTTTAACATCTGCAAGAACAAACTGATACCTGAAGAAGGGCAGTCATGAACATATGAAATGCCTGGGTGTTTTGGTCAATCAAGATCGCAATCCGACCAAAGAAGCCTACCACACCTTGCATCTGCAATTGTCATAATCAGGTTAATGCAATTCAAAAATAATTTTGGTAGCGCCAACAGTGACAGCGTAAATTTAGACGGTACATATGACAATGGAACTTGGAGAAAGTTAGCTGACTGCGTAATCTGCATTTGTTTTTGTTTCTCTACAGTGTTTACTTTCTAACATGTTTTTAAAAGGGGAGGTTCTATCGCTTGCAAAGACAAAGCAGGGAATAAAAGACTGTTGCAATCCAGAAAGCAACCAGGTAAATATTCTTATGATATAGACTGCAAGTGCGACAGGGAAAAGTAGGACAAATAAATGTTGAAAAACGAATTCAATCTTACCACACGCATCAGTGAAACCCAGAAACCTGGCGGAGAAGAGGGAGGCCCATATGGATTGTTCGGATCCTGGTCACCATAAGGGCCACCCATGCCCATTCCATAACCTCCTCCCATTGGACCTCCAAAGCCACTATTATACATACCCCCACCATACATACCACCTCCATAAAGTCCACCATAACCACCTCTATACATGTTGTTCCCATATAATCCACCGCCAGATGAGCCCCCAAATCCTCCATATGAACCACCATACATTCCAGAACCATATCCAGAATTGTAATTTAAACCTGAACCATAATAAAAGGTAAATTCAAATCAGAGATTGAAATAGTTTAGAGAATAAATACATAGAGATGCATGCATACTTCGATGAAACTTAAAAGCGAAGTCTTTTAATCGACAGACTCTTACGACCAGGACCTAGGCATTTTTCCGCAAGCATTAATAGTTACACTGAATTATTTGGTTTCAATGTATCAGATGAAATATACCAGTTCATGTGTAAAGGAATATGATGACACAAAATAGCCTAGAATTGGTTACCCATATAAATATCACAAAGCTCTCACGAATAATTGTCAGTACAAGATTCCTTCAATTTGAGCAATTTTTTCTCCGTATAATGCCATCTTTTATTGTACCATTTCTGAAAATATATTGACAAAAAGTACAGAGCTGACAATGACATGACAGGATCAAATTTACGGAAAATTGACAAAGACTGAATGCATAACCTCAGGCTTACGAAAAGTCAAAACATGAACTAAATCCACAAATAACTAACATAACCTCCATATGTGCTGCCATATGTTTGTTGTTCCCAAGGCCTGGTAGGTACAGGCCTCCCGAGAGTGTTGTTGACAGTTGTATTCGCATCAGCTGTCGAAACAAGTTCACCAGGTCGTGCAGTTCCAGAGGCCTCTACAATGTCACTCGTGCTGCCACCAGAAGATGGTTTAAAAGGCATGGGGCCAGAAGCAGAGCCAACTCTTTCCCATGGTTTTGGGGGAGATCCATTACCTGCAGAAGACGATCAACATGAAAGAGCCAGACAATGAAAATCATCACATACAAGCTGAAACAATATTAATTGGCAGGAGTGACAGCTTACTCATTATATAATTATCATAACTATGCTGGCTTACTCGTAATACTATTGAGAGCAAGACAATGAAAATCATGACACACAAGCTGAAACAAGATTACATGGCAGTAGTGACTGCTTACTCATATTCTATATTTATCATAAACTATGCTGGCTTACCCTAGTTTCTCCAATTGTTATTCAAGAAAAAAATCTACATCTCTCTTCCCCAATTCTAGCATTCATTGAAGTTATCATCTGAAACTAACTAATTGAACTTAGTTTTCTCCACGCTGTAATTCAGTACTTTAAAGAAATCAAAATATCCATTCCAATATTCTGAAGGGAAGAACTACATGAATAGAATAGCACAATTTTTAAATGGTTAACGTTCGACTAAGCCAAACTATTCACGATATTTGATTTAGATGATGAAACATATAGAAATTCCAAATCTTGGAAAAACACAGCTTTACGATTTCACAATCACCTAATGTGCGAACCATAGAAACACCGGACGGAATTCCACCGAACAAATTCAGCTTCAAACGAAAAGCTAAATATCTAACCGGATTAAAAACACAATCAACGACCCACAAAATATCCCTAAATCCAACACAAAGAAACCCTAATTAAAGATGGAATAATCATAAACCCACTATTAAAAACATTCAATTACAAACCTGATGCTTGATTCTCCATATCCCAAGAAGAGAGGGGAGACGAGAATTCTGCGGGGGGTGTGGTTTATCGACAAATATTCATTTTCCTGGTCCGAGAAAATTCTGTGCATCTTCAAGTGAGTGAATTACGATTTCGCCCTCCGGACCTGATGAATTATCGTGAGTTTTTTATTTTATTTTAATTGTATTAATAACGTGAGCGGCGCTTGGAGTATGAGTGGGCCCCGAAGCACACACCAACGGTAGAACTTTGTGGTGAGACATCCAAGGGACTCATGTGGGACCTGGCTGCGTGCCTCCAGTTTGACTCGTCTTAATCTAATACTCCAATAAATTTTATTATTATTAATTATTTTAATAATGATAATTAGAACTCCTAAATTTTATTTCTCATAAATTCAAATATGTGTATCTTATGAAATTTCGTATCATGCTTTTTTTTCAAATACATAAATTATATCAATACAAAATTTATTATCCAATTTGAGATTAAACCTAGATCCTTAATCAAACCGTGATTTGAAAATTTTCATATAAAATTCATATTTTAATTGTTCTCTTTTTAAAAATATTAAATATATTTAATATGTAACATCTTATTTTACTAAAAATTGTAATGGAAAAATAACTATTTGGATGTTTATTAATAAGTAAATCTGTTCTATCAAATAATAACAATTATATACATATACACACGTAGACCCTTTTCTCGATATACAACCGACTAATTAATTAATTAGTCAAGTAAGTAGTAACACGACAGTTCGGGATATTGAGCTTTGACATATTGTAGTCAAAGTTGATTCTAACGAGTAACTGAAAAATTTTCCAAGTTAAGAGAATAGTAGTCAAATAGATTTTACTTTTTAAAATGAAATACATTAATCTATTTAAATAAATAGTAGGTCTCATGTAAAATGTTCTTGTGAAAGTATATCCGGGAGAAGGGTCGAACTGATTCACATTTGTAGTATAAAATAATATTGATGTAACCGAATTTTTCCACAGTCGAAGAACTTTCCTCAATCGGAGAGCTGCCACCACGTCGAGTGGTCAAGAGGTCGGGAGCTCGGGAGTTCTGTACTCGGGGGATGAGCTGAGTGTCTTTCCTTCAACGTCCTGCAACCACAGACACTGGTTCAGAGGGTGCGGGAAGTGTTTCTGGCGAAGCCCCTTCGATGCTAAGTCAGGTCGGGTGCTCAGGAATAGAGAGCAAGCGTGAATATTAAAGTAGGGAGCTTGTGTGTTTGTGAATGGCTATAGAGTGAAGCATATCTGGGTTTTATAGAGGGGCCAGGCGATTGTTGAGAGCGCATTACACGACATGTGATGCGCTGGAGCGCTTCTCATGGCGGAGATCACACTCAGATTGATCGCTATCCCGAGCGAAATTGCCTCTTTGATCTCCTGTTGCGGGCGCATTACCCGACGTTTGATGTGCTGGAGCGCTTTTTGCGCCTTGCATTGCGCACACGTTGACTATTTCCCAGGCAAGATTGTCGCCTCGAGACTAATCCAATGCGTATTCGTAGCGCGCCATCCAGGGCGTGACTGTTGGCAATAATAGGATGTCCCGAGAGTTCACTTGTTCGGCCCTCTTGCCTCGAGCTTGTGATGGTCACCTCGGGTCAAGAGGTGTTCCTGCAAGAGGTGTTTTTGCAAGAGTTGATGGTCACCTCGGGTCAAGAGGTATTCTTACAAGAGCTGATGGTCACCTCGGGGCAAGAGATGTTCCTGCAAGAGGTGTCCCTATAAGATGTGTTCCTGCAAGAGGTGCAGAGGTGTTCTTGGAAGAGCCGATAGTCACCTCGGGGCAAAATGTGTTCTTGCAAGAAGTGTCCCTACAAGAGATGTTCCTGCAAGAGCTGATGGTCACCTCGGGTCAACAGGTGATATATGGGGTATCAAATATCGTTATATAAAAAATAATATTTTATAATGAATCGGATGAGCCGAGATACGCGTCAAAAAACCGATTGATAGGATCAATGTGATCGAAATAATAGTTAAAATTTGCCCAAGAGTTCAGAAAGGGGGGTTGAATGAACTCCTTCTATTTTTCTATTTCAAATCCGTTTAAAAATGATTTTACAAGCCTTCGCTTAACTCAAAGCTGAGTGACCAGCTTTGAGGCTCTCAGTTCAAATCTGTTCTCTCGGTTAACAATAATGTGCGGAAATAAACCGATTGAATAGTGAACAGTTAAGTAAATAACGATGCACGTAAATAAATAGATAGAGCAGAGTTTGTTTCTGGAAGTTCGGATATTAATATCCGACGTCTCACATTCTTCCTTTTCAGGAAGGTTCCATTAGAAGATTTGATGGTTACAACTTCTGCAAACACCCAATCGCTTAAGCCTCGCTTAAAGTAAACTCCTAGCAACCAAATACACGTAGACTCCTCTGCTGATTACAAGTAAATGTATTTTCGAACTGCTTTAAATAGTACATTCGTTACAGACTCTGATCTGAAAATATATCAACGAATACAACGTAAACAGGGTTTGTAACTTTTTGAGCAATAAGAATATTTGGCTAACGTAAACCAGAAGAAATCTCGAAGATAAATTTCTGTTTAAGAACTGAATGTGTCAGACCTCATGCTCAATCAAAGTTAAAACACGTAATAAACCACGGCGGAAGCAATAAAATAGTGGCTAAAATTTTCGCTTTTGGCCTGACTGAGTAAACATAAGTTAAAATACATTGATATCCAAAATACTGATTTATACAATGCTGAAAACCCAGTACAACACAACTCACATACAAACATAGAGTGACTCCCAATTAACAAACAAATGAGTCTCTCGCTCAACATAGATACAATACAATATAATGAAAATATCATATGTATCTACTACATATAACTGGGACACTTTATCCATCTCCCGGGGCATTACCAGCTGGATCAACTCCACGACCAGCGGAGAAACCATGATAACCTGAAAACACATACAGGCAAACAAGACAACCAGCCCAGAGGGACAATGGGTCAAACCCCAGTACGAAGAGCAACTAAAAAACAACAGTTAAATAGCAATAGATAAAAATGCGAATGTTATGCATGAGAAAAAGACTACAACCGAAGGCAGGGAGCCAAAGGATCTCAAGAACTGCTCAACAACAGAATCCAATCAACTGAAAGATAGTGGCCACGGTGTGTGTGAGTATATGAGAGCTACCCACTCGTCTCAACACACGGTGCCAGATGCAGAATACAGCTCAACCTGCTGTTGTCCAACACAAGAGATGTCAGAGCTACCCACTCTGCTCATAGTGGCTAACAGATCCCAGCAGGGAGATGAGGGACACGGGAGTTACCCGCTCGGACTCCAAAACAGGCATCCTGGTACACACAGATCAATACAACAAGGCAAGGCTAGCAAGATCTGAGCTCAACATGAATAATGCGTGTGTCAATGTAACAGCTTGCAATAAACAACACAACAGAGGCAAGCAATGACAACACAGAAGCATACACAGCAGCACACATAATATCCATGCCAAATCCGACGCTGTAAGACAAGCTAACATCCGTACCTTAGTTCTGAGCTACAATTACCACAACAAGCAGTCCCGAGCAACCAAATCTGAAACCTGCTAGGCCAAACAACAACGCTAACTCAGGGACGCAAAGCTCAGAGCTACGAACTGGGAGCTACAACCTCGACCAGCTCTGTCCTATCCTTCTAGCTCAACAAACAGCTCTAAACAAAGCACAAGGTAGGAACTAACACTTACCCAACAAGCTACCTGAACGACAGAAGCGAAACTGCTCAAATGCTAACAGACTACACAAAGCATCTTCCTTCGCGATCTTCTTCCAGCTCTCCTAAGTCTTTGAAAGAGGTATAGAATGAAGCGCCTTAGCAAGAGGAGTCCAGCGCTACCACTCTCGCTTCAATCAGAGCTCTCTACCGCCGAAAATCGAAGAAAATAGGCTTCGATGAACAGTAGCTAGGGTATCACGACAGGGTAATATTACGAGAATATTTCTAATTTTCGGAAACAATATCGCGAGACCAGTCAAAGTCCACTAAAAATATAACTTAAGTTCCCAAAATCTGACGAACAGTAGCCATCGACAAAACCTGCTCAAAGCTGTTCCCAACTCAGATCTGAGTAACACTCCAGATCTGGACCATACGCTAAACAAATTTGGAACTTATCCAAACGACGTCGCACCAAAGACCGCTCGCTCACTAGGACTCGTCATCCCGCTAACCACATCTGAATCGCTAAACGACATCGCATCACGTCCACTAAGACGTCATCAAAACGTCATCGTATCGCAACCCAGATCTGAATAACCAGATCTCACACAAGCGTGACCAGTCAAAACTGAATATCCTGAACTGCACCGGTCTACTCCAAAACACGAACCGGACCGGTCCACGCATCACTACAACACGCTAATCCACATCTGGTTCTTCCAAAACGATGTGTCTTTGCTGCCCGCTAACAAAATTCACCAGAGTGCCCAGAATAACGCGCGACTACCAGATTTCACCATCAAATCTGAATGCGATCATCCAGACTGACCAACACTCAAATCTGATCATTCTGGAGTTGTTCGAAAGCTTATACTGACCCGATTACTTCACCAAGCATACCAGCTCAAATCTGGCACATCCCAGATCTGTTCAAGACAAATCTGGTCTATGCTAAACCCGATTAATTAACTCAATTAATCCTTTAATATTTCAGGTCTCACAGAATGGCTGTTCTTCGAGATTGAGGGCTGGGATATTGAATGAACTTGGAAATCGTATGATGGAGCGAGAGAAACAGAGTGTTCGAGAGAATGCGAGAGAGAGCTTCTCTGTTGAATCACTTCAGCTATTTATAACATCCATCTTCAACAGTCATTTAATGAGCCAGTAGACACAAGCCTCATTTGAATATATTCATCGTATCGGGAATTAATTGTACCATTAATGCTGAGTTGAGGTTTGTCTGTTGTTGTCAGAGCTTGGTTGACTTTATACTCAAAGTAGGTAAATATCGTTTGAATCAACTTTGCGTTCTGCAGAATATACTCCAAATAGCTTTGATCTTGTCTCTCTTTAATCCAAATTGTCTTACAGGCTTTATCTAATTTAATCATGATCGTTGAATCATCTGGACCAATAGCTGTTAAGATCTGAAGCTGAAATCTGAAATCTGTTCGGCTTTGAGCTAAAATCTGCTCTAAGCTGTTTCGAATAAATACAAGCTTCAGGATCTTTTCTCCTTTACGAATATATCCCTTTTTCTCTCTTATCTGAATCTTCATCTGATCTGAAATCTCTCTACGAATAGCATGCTAAGATCTGAACTGAAATACCTTATCTTTTCTGTATTTTAGAAGCATCTGATCTGTAGAAAAACCCTCTGTACTGAACTGAAATCTGTTCTGATCTAATTCTATCAAATAAGCCTCTTAACTGTTCTGATATACTCGAATATGATACACTTGGATATGAGATACTCTGAAATAATCGGATCTGAATACGTAACTCTCTGAACAGATCTGATATGCTCTTATTTGAAATACTCTGATACGATCTGTAAGATACGCCTAGTCCAAATCTGAATGGATTTGAGTCCCCAATAACTTCTAATCCAAATCTGATAGAACCCGATTACTTCAAATCTGATAGACTTATTTTCCAGATAAAAATTGTGTTGCCTCAGTTGCTCTTGCAGATTGATTAGCGAAATGCTATGAGCCTATGAAAGAAAGTCCAAAACTTGAAGATCTATAGCTGAAGTGGGCGTACCGTATTCAAAATTTTTATGCCTCACCTCCAAAAATTTCCTAAGTAACATCTCTCTGTATTTGGCTATTGTGTACAAGCGCCTCCGGACTGTTGTTTGTAGAGAATCTGTCTCAGCCCATTGTAGCATCTGTTCTTCTTTGGCTGCAAGATCTGAAACTGACGTCAAAGCTGACAAGCTACGAAGACTGAACGAATAAAAGAATGAAGCGATATCTTCTACAACTACTTCTCGAATCTGTACAAGAAACTAAACATCATCACAAATCAAAGTAAACATCTCTTTAGCTGGATTGCCCTTTATTTCTTCCACAAGGGGCTCCTTTTCCTTGTTAGCAGGGTCAATCGTCGGAATGGTGGCCTTGTGCCAATCCACTTTCCTGAAAGCAATTCCGCGGCCAAATTTAATTTTGGTAGGATCTTCAGCTGTAACAGATGGAAGCATCATGTCTTCAGGAATCTGCTTCAACAAATCATCAATAGACATCGACTCCTCATCAGACATAGATGTTTCAGTAAGCTTTAGAACCTTTCTCAAGGGTTCCGTGTCTTCAGAGTCAATATCCTCCTTATCTTTCTCCTTTTCTTCCTTCTCCTTCTCAACTTTCTCATCATCATCTTTCTCCTTTTTATCTGTCTCTGTCTCAACGGTCTCCATCTCAATGGTCTCCTCAGCGGTCTCCACCACAACTGGTTCCTCCTTATCTTTCTCCTCTGTCTCCACCACAGCTATCTCCTGTTCAGTCGTCTCCTCCACAGCTATCTTCTCCGACTCTTCCTTCTCAGTCTCCTCCTCATCTGTGTCCTCTAGCAAAATCAATTTTCTTTTAGGAGCTTGTCTCCTCTGGACTGTGGGGCTCTCAGCCGGGACTACAGAAATCGGCTCGGCCTCTATTACCACTGGTACTAACGCCAAATTCTTTTCTGTGGGAGCAGCTCTCCCAACAGTGGTCCTTTTCTTCTTTGCCACAGGTTCAGTAGCAGGATCTGGTCTCCTCTTTGCTGCTGCCTTAACCACCTTTGCCACTACTAGCTCATCCGTCACCTCTTCAGCAGTTGTCGACACTAATTTGTTTTTAGCAATGTAAGTGCCAACTATCTTGACAGTAAGGATCTTCAGAGGTGCGAAGGCTTTTGATTCTCCCAGAGTCAGATCTCTTCTTTGCCACAGGTTCAGTAGCAGGATCTGGTCTCCTCTTTGCTGCTGCCTTAACCACCTTTGCCACTACTAGCTCATCCGTCACCTCTTCAGCAGTTGTCGACACTAATTTGTTTTTAGCAATGTAAGTGCCAACTATCTTGACAGTAAGGATCTTCAGAGGTGCGAAGGCTTTTGATTCTCCCAGAGTCAGATCTGGTGCTCCCTTCAGTATAACGCAGATTTGAACTGCAAACCCCCGGGCTTACTTTAAAGGGGAGTCACCATCTCCTTCAGAATAGCAAACAGAAATCTGCTCCAATTGATTTTAGTACCGCCATGGATAGCCGCCATAAGCAAAAATCGTTCGTGGGTTACAGCATCAAAAGAGCCAACCTTGGCCGTAACCGTCTTGGCCAATATATCATTCAACAATCTGAACTCAACTTTCATCTCCTTCTTCTTACATGAAGTTTTAATCGGCTCTCCAGACACAGAAAAGGCTCGCATCGCTTCATTTAACAACTCCTTAGGCAACTCATTCACAGTCACCTGCCCTTCAGACGGTAGCTCAAAACTGCCAATAAATAGCTCTTTGGAGATTTCTATAAACTTTCCCTGAACGGAGCTTATAACTGCATTCTCTCTCACTAAGGCATTTGCAAAGAAGGCCTCCAAATCTACTTCATAGATAGCAGAAGTGCAACCCAGAAATCCACGAAGTCCAGTCGACTCAAGGGTTTTGAACATAGTGACCATAACTTCGTCAGAGAGACTCAGAACTGAGTCGAAGTTGATCTGAATAGCGTTCTGGATGATTGAAGCAGCCATTGCAATAGATTGAGTGAAGAAAATAGTAAGCCGAGAATGAGACAATCTACAGAGAAAGAACTTGAAAGCACGAGAGTAATTTTTCGCAAGGTAAGTGTTAGAGGAAAATCAAAAGACGAATAAAGAGAGAGGAATACTTAACGGTACGATAAGAATGTGGATGTGACATTTCGCATGATGACAACACATGTGTCAATCATCCGATGGCGTGATCAGAATATGAAAAGGTTTTGAAATTTTAACCCGTACGGTTAAAAGAAAAAATTGAATCGCCATTTTAAATACATCACAACCGTTGATCTATTTAATGTTCCAGCTGGGGTACTTTCAGATCAGATCACTTATAAGTATCAGCTGTATATACGCGAAATCTGAATAGATTCAGATCACACATATTCAGCTGACTCAGCACTTATTAACTCTGATCTGTTGTTCAACCTAAAGCTGAGGTTCTCCCAAATCTGAAGTTTACCAAATCTGAGGTTCTCCTTCATTCCCCCTGAACAGAAGATCCAAAGCTGAAGTAAACTAAAGCTGCTCAACCTGCAATGTTTTGCACAATCATAGATTAAGACAATTCTAAGAGACCAAGAATATCTCAAATACGAAAACTTAGCTTTGGTAGAGGTTTCGTGAAGATATCAGTAACTTGCTGATCCGTTGACACATACTCCAGCCGGACGTCCTTCTTAAGCACGTGATCTCTTATGAAATGTTATCGTATATCTATGTGCTTTGTTTTGGAATGCAGCACAGGGTTCTGAGTGATGGCTATGCAACTGGTATTGTCACAAAAAATAGAAGCTTCAGAAGCATCAATGCCATAATCTCAAAGCTAATGTTGAATCCATAAGACCTGAGCACAACAGCTTCGTGCTTTGTTTTGGAATGCAGCACAGGGTTCTGAGTGATGGCTATGCAACTGGTATTGTCACAAAAAATAGAAGCTTCAGAAGCATCAATGCCATAATCTCAAAGCTAATGTTGAATCCATAAGACCTGAGCACAACAGCTTCCAGCTACTAAATCTCTTCTTCCGCTGTGGATGTAGCGATTGATGTCTACATCTTACTAAACCAGGAAAACAGCCGATCTCCCAAAAATTGACATGTACCACTTGTGCTTCGCCTATAAATTCTGCAACCTGCATAATCTGCATCCCTATAACCTATTAGTTGAAAACTAGATACCAAAGACCCACATTGGAAGTTCCTTTAAGATATTTTAAAATTCGCTTTACTGTAATATAATGCGATTGTTTGGGCTCAGCTTGGAATCTAGCACACATACAGACAGCAAATATGATTTCTGGTCTGCTAGCAGTTAAGTAAAGCAATGAACCAATAATACCGCAATACAAAGATACCTCAATTGCAGTTCCAGCTTCATCTTTGTCCAATTTGATTGAAGCACTCATCGGGGTAGCTACTGCTGAACTATTCTCCATTCCAAACTTCTTAGCAGTTCTTTCGTATACTTAGCTTGATTGATGAATATTCCATTCTCAAGCTGTCTTACTTGTAAGCCTAGAAAGAACGTCAGCTCTCCCATCATGCTCATCTCGAATTTGTCCTGCATCAATTTCAAGAACTTCTGGCACAATTTATGGTTAGTTGACCCAAAGATAATATCATCAACATATATTTGTACCAAAAGAACATGATCATTTTTCACGAATTTAAATAAATTCTTATCATTTGTGCCTATTAAAAAATCATGATCAATAAGGAATTTAGACAGTGTTTCATACCAAGCTCTGGGTGCTTGTTTCAACCCATATAGAGCTTTATCCATTTTATAAACGTGATTTGGATATGTATGATTGACGAAGCCAGGAGGTTGTGCAGCATACTGTTAGAGTAGATGCCCAACTAGCCAACTTGTGGCGTGTGGGTTTTATAGACTCTTGTATATGACAATCTTTATTTATGAAATACGCATTTATTTATAGCATTCCTTATTTTCATTATGTTATATAATGTTGACAATTGTGTTGGATAAAGACCAAGAATGCACCATAGTCTATGTTAGATGTGATAGTGGATATGATGGCTATCATGAAACACATCTAATAGTCACTGTGCATTCTGAATTCGTTCCTAGTCGATTGGGCCGTCAAAATGAGGATAAGGCCGCCCGAGCTTGAGACTAGCATCTGCGATGTGAAGTACCATGTTTCATTGGTAGGGAACATTGTGATGTTCTGAGCATGCAGATGGATAGTGACCTGGTGATCTGTCGAACTACCCTCGTTCGGACTTTCCAAGTGGTTACCATTTGTCGAGTGGATAAGTCCGAGGTCTTGGTTGTACTGATTAGTCCTCACTACTCGAAATGTCATTGAGACTCTACATGATAGGCGCCTCACTTTGACTCGTTTACCGACTCACTTTGGGGTCAATAGGTCGCGGGATTGGGTGAGGTCCCGATGCATGTAGGAGTCGATGCTTCGTTGTCGAGGATTCACCGCTCGCTTTCATGCGTGGATATCCTATGCGATCTGAGGGGATAATAGTGTATGAATCTCTGGCCAGAGTACTGGATGTGTTTTAGGCAAATGGGTTTGCCTAGTAACACTCGCGATGTCACTATTTGATCTCCAAGATGTATGCATAGTTATCGGATCTATAGCGACTCTCGATTTACCAATGGTCGTTGATCTGATCGGGATATATGTGTAGAAAGGACCGTACTGTACGCTAACCACAACCAACTGGTTCTTGCAGGCACTATCAGTGATACCTAGGGGATCATGGGGCGATGTTGCTAGGCGCTTTACCATGATCCGTTGGGCAAGTCCGAAATTGTGATTTCTGAGCCACAATGGTTGTAGGCCCACGACTAGCTGTATCCCTGAACCATTGAGGGTCACACAAGTACTGGATTCATGATTCCCGCATGGAAACTGAGCTCAATGTGTTGAGCATAGGAGGAGGATTTGAGGGAGTGCGACTTCCTAAAAGTCAACAGGGGTGAAATTGCGATTTCCCAAAGTTGAGGGGCAAAACTGTCATTTTGGACTAGGTAATCTGAAAAATTGTTTTTCACATCATAACGTTCAGTTTTGGAAACTGAGTCGATCGGTCCGATCTGATCGTCGATCGGAGTTATGATGAAACCGCAGTGATTTAAATGAACCGAATGTTCATATGGACCTGGGTATGACCAAGTCCATTGGGCCGGTTCAAGCCCATGTACCATATTTATTTAGTTAAATTGGTTTAGGGCTTTAATCACACAAGATACACAATTAAACCCTAGCCTCCAACTCTACAATTCGCCCGCCCAACTCCCTCGCCCACACGCCCGCCGGCCGTCGCCTTGCGCCGCCCCTTGCCGCCGTAGATTTTCTAGTGCAGATTGACGGAGGAATCTTGATTCCGGTCGTGGACCTGATTGACGATCTACCGCCGCCTAACGTTTGAAGTGCCGGTTTCCTCGTGAAACTGGTCGGAGCCAGGCGCCTAGACGCCAGCAAGGTAACGATTCGATAAACATCCTATGTATGATTATTGAATTGTATTGATGTATTGAACGTATCCCGGGGCAATTTTTAAACTTCCGCTGTGCCCCCGAGAAACGGGATCCGGATCCGCCATTGTATGACAACAATGGTATCAGAGCACAGGCTCGGATCCTTCAATACATAATTGTGCCATAATTGCATAGATCTCGAAATTTTGAAAAACAAAAAATTTTTTTTGAAAAGCATGCCGCCGGCCGCCGCCGTGTGCGGCGGCAACCAGCTTCGCGCGCTCGCTGGCCGCGCATGGTGGCCAGACGTGGCCAGCAACCACGCGCAATCTGTTGCGCGGTGGTCG
The DNA here is from genome assembly GCA_001598015.1 of Dorcoceras hygrometricum. Taxonomy (NCBI): domain Eukaryota; kingdom Viridiplantae; phylum Streptophyta; class Magnoliopsida; order Lamiales; family Gesneriaceae; genus Dorcoceras; species Dorcoceras hygrometricum. The sequence continues at coordinate 23,466 of KQ999011.1, forward strand.
GGTGCTGGCGCACGACCATGCGCCACGATGGGCGAGGCATGCGCGCGGCTGTGCGCCGCGACGCCGCACAAGTTGCGGCCTGCGTGCGGCCGCTGCCGCACGCTGTGCGTTGCCGGCGGCCGCCGCCCGGCATTTTTCGCAGCCGGTTGCAACCTGTTTTATCTTCTGAATTTTGTTCGGGCCTGTCCCGGGCAGCCCATGAAGTTTTCGGGCCAACTATTCGATGTTGGCCGATTTTGGTCGGACCAAAATTGATTTTGAAATTTTTGAGATTTTGGGCCTAAAATTGTTTTAAGCCCA
>KQ999011.1:28515-46652 GCA_001598015.1 Dorcoceras hygrometricum
GACAACACGGGTGCCGTTGCGCAAGCAAAGGAGCCTAGGTCTCACCAAAGATCCACACATATACTGAGGAAATACCACATAATCCGGGATATTGTGGCTAGAGGTGACATAGCAGTTGAGAGAGTCGCCTCTTCAGACAACATTGCTGATCCACTTATGAAGCCCTTGCCAGGACCGTTTTTTGAAAAACATCGCGAAACAATGGGGCTGCGTCTGATGAGTAGTTGGCTATATGGAAAGTGGGAGATTGTTAGAGTAGATGCCCAACTAGCCAACTTGTGGCGTGTGGGTTTTATAGACTCTTGTATATGACAATATTTATTTATGAAATACGCATTTATTTATGGCATTCTTTATTTTCATTATGTTATATAATGTTGAAAATTGTGTTGGATAAAGACCAAGAATGCACCATAGTCTATGTGAGATGTGATAGTGGATATGATGGCTATCATGAAACACATCTAATAGTCACTGTGCATTTTGAATTCGTTCCTAGTCGATTGGACCATCAAAATGAGGATAAGGCCGCCCGAGATTGAGACTAGCATCTGCGATGTGAATTACCATGTTTCATTGGTAGGGAACATTGTGATGTTCTGAGCATGCAGATGGATAGTGACCTGGTGATCTGTCGAACTACCCTCGTTCGGACTTTCCAAGTGGTTACCATTTGTCGAGTGGATAAGTCCGAGGTCTTGGTTGTACTGATTAGTCCTCACTACTCGAAACGTCATTGAGACTTTACATGATAGGCGCCTCACTTTGACCCGTTTGCCGACTCACTTGGGGTCATTAGGCGGCGGGATTGGGTGAGGTCCCGATGCATGTAGGAGTCGATGCTTCATTGTCGAGGATTCACCGCTCGCTTTTATGCGTGGATATCCTATGCTATCTGAGGGGATAATAGTGTATAAAACTCTGGCCAGAGTACTGGATGTGTTTTAGGTAAATGGGTTTGCCTAGTAACACTCGCGATGTCACTATTCGATCTCCAAGATGTATGCATAGCTATCGGATCTCTAGCGACTCTCGATTTACCAATGGTCGTTGATCTGATCGAGATATATGTGTTGAAAGGACCGTACTGTACGCTAACCACGACCGACTGGTTCTTGCAGGCACTATCAGTGATACCTAGGGGATCATGGGGCGATGTTGCTAGGTGCTTTACCATGATCCGTTGGGCAAGTCCGAAATTGTGGTTTCGGAGCCACAATGGTTGTGGGCCCACGGCTAGCTGTATCCCTGAACCATTGAGGGTCACACAACTACTGAATTCATGATTCCCGCACGAAAACTGAGCTCAATGTGTTGAGCATAGGAGGGGGCGATGTTGCTAGGTGCTTTACCATGATCCGTTGGGCAAGTCCGAAATTGTGGTTTCGGAGCCACAATGGTTGTGGGCCCACGGCTAGCTGTATCCCTGAACCATTGAGGGTCACACAACTACTGAATTCATGATTCCCGCACGAAAACTGAGCTCAATGTGTTGAGCATAGGAGGAGGATTTTAGGGAGTGCGACTTCCTAAAAGTCAACATGGGTGAAATTGCGATTTCCCAAAGTTGAGGGGAAAAACTGTCATTTTGGACTAGGTAATCTGAAAAATTGTTTTTTACATCATAACGTTCAGTTTTGGAAACTGAGTCGATCGATCCGATCTGATCGTCGATCGGAGTTATGATGAAACCGCAGTGATTTAAATGAACCGAATGTTCATATGGACCTGGGTATGACCAAGTCCATTGGGCCGGTTCAAGCCCATGTACCATATTTATTTAGTTAAATTGGTTTAGGGCTTTAATCACACAAGATACAACAATTAAACCCCAGCCTCCAACTCTACGATTCGGCCGCCCACCTCCCTCGCCCACACGCCCGCCGGCCGCCGCCTTGCGCCGCCCCTTGCCGCCGTCGTGTGCCGCCTTCTACGTGATCGGACTTGTTTCGATCACCGCGATGAGGAGTTTCCGTCCGTGCCAGAATCCGTCAGATCTTCTAGTGCAGATTGACGGAGGAATCTTGATTCCGGTCGTGGACCTGATTGACGATCTACCGCCGCCTACCGTTTGAAGTGCCGGTTTCCTCGTGAAACTGGTCGGAGCCAGGCGCCTAGATGCTGTTAGAGTAGATGCCCAACTAGCCAACTTGTGGCGTGTGAGTTTATAGACTCTTGTATGAAACAATCTTTATATATGATATTCGTATTTATTTATATGGCATTCTTTACTTTCATTGTGTTGTATAATGATTAACAATTGCGTTGAGTAAAGACCTAGAATACACTAAAGTGTATGTTAGATGTGATAGTGGGTATGACGGCTATCATGAAACACATCTAATAGTCACTGTGTATTCTGAACATGTTCCTAGTCGATTGGGCCGTCAAAATGAGGATAAGGCCGATGCCCAACTAGCCAACTTGTGGCGTGTGAGTTTATAGACTCTTGTATGAAACAATCTTTATATATGATATTCGTATTTATTTATATGGCATTCTTTACTTTCATTGTGTTGTATAATGATTAACAATTGCGTTGAGTAAAGACCTAGAATACACTAAAGTGTATGTTAGATGTGATAGTGGGTATGACGGCTATCATGAAACACATCTAATAGTCACTGTGTATTCTGAACATGTTCCTAGTCGATTGGGCCGTCAAAATGAGGATAAGGCCGCCCGAGCTAGAGACTAGTATCTGCGATGCGAAGTACCATGTTTCATTGATAGGGAACATTGTGATGTTCTGAGCATGCAGATAGATAGTGATCTGGTGATCTGTCGAACTACCCTCGTTCGGACTTTCCAAGTGGTTACCATTTGTCGAGTGGATAAGTCCGAGGTCTTGGTTGTACTGATTAGTCCTCACGACTCGAAACTTCATTGAGACTCTACATGATAGGCGTCTGACTTTGACCCGTTTTCCGACTCTCTTGGGGTCATAAGGCATCGGGATTGGGTGAGACCCCGATGCATGTAGGAGTCGATGCATCGTTGTCGAGGATTCACCGCTCGCAGACATGCGTGGATATCCTATGCTATCTGAGGGGATAATAGTGTATAAATCTCTGGCCAGAGTACTAGAAGTGTTTTAGGTAAATGTGTTACCTAGTTACACTCGCGATGTCACTATTCGATCTCCAAGATGTACGCATAGCTATCGGATCTTTAGCGACTCTCGATTTACCAATGGTCGTTGATCTGATCGGGATATATGGATTGAAAGGACCGTACTGTACGCTAACCACGACCAACTGGTTCTTGCAGGCACTATCAGTGATACCTAGGGGATCATGGGGCGATGTTGCTAGACGCTCTTACCATGATCCGATGGGCAAGTCCGAAATTGTGATTCCGGAGCCGCAATGGTTGTGGGCCCACGACTAGCTGTATCCCTGAACCATTGAGGGTCACACAAGTACTGGATTCGAGATTCCCGCACGGATACTCAGCTCAATGTGTTGAGCATGAGAAGAGGATTTTGAGGAGTGCGACTTCCAAAAAGTCAACATAGGTCAAATCGTGATTTGCCGATGTTGAGGGGCAAAACGGTCATTTTGCACTGGGGTTCTGAAAAATGGTTTTTCAGATCATAGTATTCAGTTTTGGAAACTGAGTCGATCGGTCCGATCTGATCGGCGATCGGAGTTATGATGAAGTCTCGGTGATGGAGATGAACGGAATGTTCATCCGTTGGACCCGGGCCCGTTGGGCCGGATCCAAATCCATCACTAAGTCTATTTAATGTATAGACTTAAGACTTAATAAAAAACAATCACTACACAACTAAACCCTAAACCTAGCTCTTGGCCGCCGCCCCTTCCCTCATCCAATAGCCGCCGCCGCCGCCCTTGTGCGCCGCCGCCACGTGCCGCCGGAATTTGTTCCGGCCAATCTTGACGAGGAGAATCCGTCCGCGCCGATCTCGTCAGGCCTTCTAGTGCAGGCTGATGAAGGAGTTTCGTATCCGGTCGTGGACCTGATTGACGTAGTCTACCGCAATCTACCGTGAAGTGCCGGTTTCCTCGAGAAACTGGTCGGAGCCAGGCACGAGTTGCCAGCAAGGTAGTGATCTAAACGCCCTATGAATGATAGCCTGTTGTTTGTTTTTAACTGTATTGATCGTCTCCCGGCAAATTTTGTTCTTCCGCTGCCTCGTCGGGAGGCGTGATCCGGATCCGCCGCGGCTTCCCAACAGACGCCAGCAAGGTAACGATTCGATAAACATCCTATGTATGATTATTGAATGTATTGATGTATTGAACGTATCCCGGGGAAATTTTTAAACTTCCGCCGCGCCCCCGGGAAACGGGATCCGGATCCGCCATTGTATGCCAACACATACACTTCCTCAGTCAAGATGTCATTTAGAAAGGCACTCTTTACATCAATTTGAAAGACTTTGAAGTCTTTGTATGCAGCATATGCAAGAAACATGCGGATGACTTCTAATCTGGCTACAGGAGCAAAGGTTTCATCAAAATTTATTCCTTATAGTTGTCTAAAAGCTTTAGCTACCAGTCTAGCCTTGTTTCGAATCACAACACCATCGTCATTCAGCTTGTTCCGAAAGACCCATTTAGTTCCTATCACTGAATGACTAGAAGGTCGAGGAACTAATTGCTATACATTGTTTCTCTTAAATTGGCTAAGTTCATCTTGCATAGCATCTATCCAGCTTGAGTCTGCTAAGGCTTCTTCTATCAGCTTAGGTTCTATATGAGAAATAAATGCTGAGTCGAAGTACTCATGCAAAAGTTGGCCTCGTGTGCGAACAGGAGAATGCAAATTACTCGTGATCTGCTCAGGTGGATGATTTATATTCCACAGAAGGTCAGATCCGATTGGATTTGCTCCATGTTCAGCTTGGATGACTGGCTGTATGTCTTCATCTTATACCAATTGATGATTTCTATTGATAGCTTGTGTATTTGAAGCTGGTCTGGATACTTCTGGATGGATTGTATCATCTGCTTGTGCATTAGTCGATCCATCACCCGCAGTGGCACACTGGATGCGATATGTTCCTGCACTTGGTCAACATTAGTCAAATCAATGACATCTATGTTACCAGTCAGATCAGCTTGCGCATTTGTGATGTCATCGTGTGGAGTGTCTAGTGCTGGTTGTCTATCAGCTGAATGTCGAATCTGTGCCACATCATCACTTGAGTCATCAAAGCTGGTTGATTCTAGACGTGAACACAAGTCATTTAGGCTGCCAGCTGAATTGGATCGAAAGCTGGTTTCATCGAATACTACGTGAGCTGATTCTTCAACCGTCAAGCTCCGATTGTTAAACACTCTATACGCTTTACTCACGGCTGAGTATCTAAGAAATAAACCTGCATCAGATTTAGCATTCAAAGGCGGTTAGATGCTTTTTGCCATTGTTATGTATAAAACATCTGCATCCAAACACCCTGAAATAAGAAATGTCAGGTTTCTTGCCACTCCAGATCTCATATGGGGTAACACCATGATTCTTATTAATCATCGATCTGTTTTGAGCGTAGCAAGCTGTATTAACTGCTTAAGCCCAGAATTTTTGAGAAATGCCGGAATCAGCAATCATAGTCGAGCAGATTCTTTTAATGTGCGATTTCTCCTATCAGTTAACCCATTTTGCTGAGGAGTTATAGCTGCTGAAAGCTCATGCTTTATTCCAATGTCTTCTAGATAAGAGGATAATTTAGGATTTAAAACTCAGTACCTCTGTCACTTCTTATCCAGTTGACACTGCAAGATTTGTCATTTTGTAAATGTTTTAAAAGCTTTATCAGCTGGTCAGCGGTTTGATCCTTTGATTTTAAAAACACCACCCATGTAAATTTGGAAAAATCATCATACAAGGGTGTATTTTGTTTCTCCTAAGCTAGTTACGGGTATAGACCAAAATATCCTGTAACGCCCCAGATTTAACAACTGTCCCCACAGTACCAACATTGGTCTTTTCAGCGTGTTTTGTCCTCACTCGCACGCACCTTGAGAAACTTTCCAGAGGGTCACCCAGCCCAAAATTGTCCCAAGTCAAGCACGCTTAACTTTGGAGTTCCTAAGTGATGAGCTCCCAAAAAGAAGATGCACCTTGTTGGTATGAGTAGTACCAATTAAATCTGATAAGCCTTCCTCAACTAACCTCAATTACATCTATAACTTCCCAGTCTCGTAATCCCTCTCATTCCGGTGTGGGATCGGTTCATTCATGTGCCCCTTCGCCTCTAGAAGCCTGCCAGGAGCCGCTCATTGTCCGTGCAACCTCTGGCACCGGCGATCACTCCCCGCCCTCTTTGAGCCCCGGACCTCACAGATCCATATGTAAAAGCTCCAAGCTTTGGGAAGAACTATTACCGATTTTCTTTTTAAAAGTAGAACGAATATGTTTTCCCAGCTGACATGCTGAACAAATCTTGTCTTTAGAAAATTTTATTTTGGGAATTCCAGGAACCAATCAAGCTTACTCATTTTGGCAAGTGTTTTGAAATTTAGATGGTTCATTCTCTGGTACCACAGCCAGCTCTTGGAAGAGTCAGCTGCTAGGCAGATTTGTTCAGATCCCAGATGCTATGAACAACTGACAATGTAGGTATTCCCCGATCTGTTTCCTACTAACATTGTCAGACAATATGGATTCTGTACTGTGCATGTGTGCTTTTGAAAGTTAACTGTGTAACCATTGTCATACAGTTGACTTATGCTGATAAGATTATAACACAGGTTTTCAACAAGAAGGACATCATAGATTGAAATGTTACCATGGGTAAGCTTACCCTTACCCACAGTGTTACCGTGTGAGTTGTCACCAAAAACAATTTTGGATCCTTTGTGTGGCGTCAGATCTGATAACAACTTTGAATTACCAGTCATGTGTCTCGCACAGCCACTGTCCAGATATCATTTGTTTGGGTCCTCCGAAGCTGTGTACCTGTTTTCTTGCAATCACAAAAATAAATTTTTGGTACCCAATTTCACTTGGGTCCAGATCGGATTACCCCTTTCGAGACCCATACTTGAATTACCTTTACAGTTTTCCCAGTATGGATGTCTACAAGGGTTCGTGCTGAATTCTTGTGCGATCTGTTGAGCTTTGGTTTTGTACTTTGACCATTCAGATCACTCTTGGACTGAACATTTACCCATTTAGCCTTCGTAGAACCACGCCTTTGCTGGTTCGGAACAGACGACTTAGGTACAACTTTTGCCTTATCCTTCTCAAGTCTATTCGTTAGCCAGCTGGGTTTACAGTTCTCAGGTCTGATGTAACCAATATCGTTTTTGCCATTATGGTTCAGCTGTCCAGTGAACTGATCATCGTACTTAACCGACTCACAAACATCATGTATCACACTGGCTTTGACAAAATGTATTTCTTGAATTTATCATCAGCCAGATCTGATTGAATACATGTTTCCTCAGAGCTGCTTTCACCAAAGCTGAAACCTAAGCCAGATTTGTCATTTAGTGGCTTCTGGGTCTCATGCAGCTTACTTAAGGAAACTGAAGACTTAGTCCAGGAACTCATCATATGATTTAATCTTTCGTTTTCAGATGAAAGCTCACAGGACTTTGTTCTCAAAAGATCATTCTCAATTTTCAGCTTACTCAACTCAGTTTGTAAACTGTCAGATTCCCCAAGCTGAGCATGCTTGGTTCTGCTGAACTATTTTTCAAACTTCCGTTTTTAGCTTTAATTTCCTCGAATGTCTGAGACAGCTTTCTGTAGTGCATTGATGAGGTCCTCTCATGTAAATTCACTATTAGAGAAATCAAATACCTCATCATCAGTGGTTTGGTTGGCCATCAAGTAGTGGACTTCTTCTTGCTCACTCTCACTTGATGAGCTACTTGATGTTGTTTCAGAATCTGAGTCCGTCCATTTGCTGTTGCTCTCCTCAGAAACAAGAACCTTTCGGTCATTCTTCTTGTTGGGCCTTTTCTCAAATATGTTCCTTCTTCTTTCAATTGACCGCTTGTCATCTTTCTTTGGCTTCTTGCAATCAGCTGCAAAAGCCATGGTCTGCCACAGTTATAACAATTTTGATCAGTAGAAATCTTTTCCGATTTATGTGCATTGTAATAATTGAAAGAAGGGTTGTGAGATCTTCTCATAAATTTCCCAAACTTCTTTACGAAGAGGGACATGGCGTCATTGCTTATTGCTCTGCTGTCTTGCTAGGTGAGCTCTCTCATAAATTTCCCAAACTTCTTTACGAAGAGGGACATGGCGTCATTGCTTATTTGCTCTGCTGTCTTGCTAGGTGAGCTCTGTTCTGAGACTGTAGTAGCAAGAGCCTTCGTGGGTTGTGAGGTTGATGGCTCAGCCTCTGATCTGGTTTCCAGCTCGAACTCATAAGCTTTAATATTTGCAAACAGATCGTGGAGTTCCAGCTTGTTCAGATCTTTCAATTCTCTCATTGCCATCGTCTTTACATCTCATTCCCTTGGCAGAGCTCTCATCACCTTGAGATCCAGTTCTCTGTTGGTATATTCTTTGCCAAGGCTTGTCAGCTCAATCACCACAGAGCTGAATCTCTCGTCGAATTCTGTCATCGTCTCTCCTTCTCTCATCTTGATTGACTCGTACTTCTGCTAGGCAACATTCAGCCTGTTTTCTTTTGTTTCATCGTTTCCTTCGTAGAGCTGAGTCAGCTTCTCCCAGATATCTTTTGCCGTAGCGCATGTCTTTATCTTGCTGAACATGTTTCTGTCCAACGTCTTGTATAGTATGTCCTTTGCTACATTGTCCAGGTTGGCTTTCTTCTTATCCTCTGGTGTGTACTCCAGTCTGATTTTCTCTATCCACTGTGGAGCACCAACAGTAATAGCCATCACCGTGTTTGCCTTCATAATCTTCATGGGTCCATCTGTTATGACAAACCACATGTCATCATCCTGAGCGGCCAGATAGGCTTGCATCTGATCTTCCAATCGTCGTACTCCTCCTTAGAAAACATAAGAATTTATTGTGAGAAGTAGACATATTGAATAAGCGCAGAAGATCAAACTGTTCAATAACTGAGATGACAAGGCTCTGATATCAATTGATAGGATCAATGAGATCGAAATAAGAGTTAAAATAAGCACATGAGTTCAGAAGGGTGGGGGGGGGGAGTTGAATGAACTCCTTCTATTTTTCTATTTCAAATCTGTGAGACCCGAACATTATGCTGATTCAGATGTTGATTGGGATCGGACCAGTTGTGAGTCGATGTGCTTGGAGTAGCCATCGGAATTGGTTAAGTGTGGAATTCAGCAGTGGATGATCGCTTCCAGTTGTAGCGACGATTAGAGTGTTTTCAGTTGCGGGTGCTAGTACGTCGTCGTTTGGATTAGTTGGAACGACAGCGTTTGGATTTAGCGCTAGGACTCAGCTGTTCGGTTGTGCGTGTATTCAACTGCTGATTGAGGGATCAGCTGTTGAGTGAGCGATCAGCTGTTGGATAGTTGTTTAGCAGTGAGTAGCGGGTGACTTGTTCAGTTGCGACAGTAACTCCTGCGACGTCGTTTGATTTAATTGATCGCTGTTTAGCGATAGGACTCAGCTGAGGAGAGATTCAGCTGTTGGTTGGAATATCAGCGGTGATAGATGAATTTGTCGGTGGATCTGTTTCCTAGTTAGTCAGTTGTGACTATAAATAGAGGACTTGGTCCTTGCGTTCAATTATTGTTTCCCCGACACTTAGAAATATTTCCCGTGAACCTTATCTTGTCGCGATACCCTAGTTACTATTCACAGTAACCTTCTTCATTTCAATTTCCGACGGTAGATAGCTCCGACGAGAGCGAGAGTGGTAGCGTTGGACTCCTCTTACTAAGGCGTTTCGTCTCATGCCCTTTTATTAGGCAGCGGAGAAGCTGGAAGAGGATCGCAGAGACATCTCCCTTGTGTAGTCTGTTAGCATAAGCGTCGGATTTTGCATCCTATCCTAGCTTGTTGGGGTAAGTACAGATTCTACCTTTAAGCTATGTTAGAGCTTTCGTGGTGATAGAAAGGTAGATCTAGCGCTGGTGGAGTCGTAGCTCCCAGCTGCTGTGTTTCTGAGTTGTAGTCCTTGAGCAAATTGCTTGTATTGGCTTATCAGGTGGTGGATCTACGTTGCTAGGACTTTCATTGTGGCAAATTGCATGCGCTAAGTATAACTCAGAAGTTAAGGTACGGATGTTGAGCTTTGTTACAGCTATGGGTTGAGCGTGGATTTTATGCCTTGCTGTGTATGCTCTTTGCTGTTATTATTGTGCATGTGTAATAATATCAGCTGTTACATTTGCATACAGGCATATCCTTCTGTAGAGCTTTGTTTTGTTAGCTATGCCTTGTATTCGAGCTGAGCGTACCAGGATGCTGGTCTTAAGGACGAGCGGGTAACTCCCGTATACATTAATGCTGGAGGCGTGCGGGTAACTCCCGTCCCTCTTCTCCCTGATGGGATTGTTAGCTGCTATGGACGGAGTGGGTAGCTCCCACACCTCATGAGTGGGCAACAGCAGGTTGGGCTATTGTTGCATCTGGTGCAGTATACGTGAGACGAGTGGGTAGCTCCCATATACTCAGTATACATTCCGTGGCCATTGTGACTACTGTCTTTCAGTTGTTTCGCTCCAGCTGTTGAGTTGTTGTTATCCAGCTGTCGAGTTGCTGTTTTGAGATCTCTCGGCTTCCAGCTTTTGGTTGTACTTCGATCTCCTGCATAGCATCTGCATGTCTATCTACTGCTTTCCGTTTGCTGTATTTGCTGCTCTCCGTACTGGGGTTTGACCCCGAGGTCCCTCTGGGATTGTTGTAGTTGTTGCCTGATTGTTTGTAACACCCCAGATTTAACGATTGTCCCCACTGTACCAACACTGGTCTTTCCAACGTGTTTTGTCCTCACTCGCACGTACCCTGAGAAACTTTCCAGGGGGTCACCCATCCCAAAATTGTCCAAAGTTAAGCACGCTTAACTTTGGAGTTCTTAAGTGATGAGCTCCCGAAAAGAAGATGCACCTTGTTGGTATGAGTAGTATCGATTAAATCTGATAAGCCTTCCTCAACTAACCTCAATTACATCTATAACTTCCCAGTCTCGTAATCCCTCTCATTCCGGTGTGGGATCGATTCATTCATGTGCCCCTTCGCCTCTAGAATCCTGTCAGGAGCCGATCATTGTCCGTGTAACCTCTTGGCACTGGCGATCACTCCCCGCCCTCTTTTGAGCCTCGGACCTCACATGCCCACCGGCTTCCGCTTGGTTCGTCCCCGAACCACACCCTACTAAGAGAGGCCGGCTCTGATACCAATTTTAATGCCCTAGATTTAACGATTTTTCCCCACTGTACCAACACTGGTCTTTCCAACGTGTTTTGTCCTCACTCGCACGTACCCTGAGAAACTTCCCAGGGGGTCATCCATCCCAAAATTGTCCAAAGTTAAGCACGCTTAACTTTGGAGTTCTTAAGTGATGAGCTCCCGAAAAGAAGATGCACCTTGTTGGTATGAGTAGTATCAATTAAATCTGCTAAGCCTTCCTCAACTAACCTCAATTACATCTATAACTTCCCAGTATCGTAATCCCTCTCATTCCGGTGTGGGATCGGTTCATTCATGTGCCCCTTCGCCTCTAGAATCCTGTCAGGAGCCGCTCATTGTCCGTGCAACCTCTTGGCCCCGGCGATCACTCCCCGCCTGATGGATCTGTTTTGACAGATCCTGATTAAGTTTTGATTTACACAAAACCTGTTATTGTGTTTCTAACAATTCTACTTAAGTGTACAGGATTTAGGAACGAAGAAGAATATCAGCAGGAAGAAGCATATTTCGCAAAGAAGATAAGCAGCTATATTTGTCCAGCAGATGGTTTGAAAGATTGAGTTCAGCAGTTGGTTTGGTGCGTTCATGGAATTGGCAGCTGGATTAGCAATGGGGACGTCCAAAGTTAAAACAGTTGTTCATAATCAGGCGTAGGCCAAGTTTAACCAGCTGGAACAGGAATTGAGAAGTCTGATGGAGAAATAGATCGAAGAAGAAGATTCCAGTCGCAAGTTACTGTTGACGAATCTGTTGACAGTCGCTATTCAAGAAGCTGCTGACAGCTGATGAGCAATATTGAAGAATCAGCAGATGAAGAAAGCAGCTGGAGCGCTAAGCGTAGATGACATCAGCAGTGACGTCATCATTCAGCAGGAAGCTACATGGATCAGCAGGAAGCTATCAGCAGATGAGAAGAGAAGTGAAAGAGATGAAGCGACGTCGTACAGGAAGAATTGTCAAGTCGCAAGCTACTGTTCACCAGCAGATGCTATTTGGAGATAGCGATAGCAAAACGATGTTGTTTACATAAGTTGATACGACAGCGTTTTGCTCTTGCGCTAAAGATTCAGCAGATGCTCTTTGCGTTGATAACCAGCAGTCGCAAGATACTAGCAGGAAGCTACAGTACATCCAGACGAGAGCTTCAGCGTTATATCTAACCAGTCGAGGATGCATAGCAAACGATGTCGTTTGAATAAGTTGATACGACATAGTTTGATCTACCAGTCGTTGGGAAATCCAGTCACAAGCATTTGAAACCAACGACTGGACAATCAGCTGGAAGCATATGTTTAATACCAGCTGGACAACCAGACACAAGCAACAGCAGCATCCAGTCGTGAGCTACAATGAACCAGCTGTTGCTATATATCCAGTCGCAAGCTACAGTGGATCCAGTCGCGAGCTTCAGTGCTATTGCATATCCAGTCGACATGGAATCCCAGACGCAAGAAAAGCAGAAGTAGCGAAGCATTGCAACCAGGCGCAAAGTATCCAGTCGACAAAGAATTCAGCAGAAGCGCAAAGCAGTAGTCGACATGAATCAGCAGCGAAGCAGTTGACAATTTACGAAGAGTTATCAAAGCTGGATGTCAACTGCTGAGCTCAATTCAAATGTCGAAAACGACAAGAAGCCTGCAAAAGAAAAGGACACAAGTACTATTCCCTGTCGGTACTTTACAGAACACTTTTGAATGGGAAGAATTTTGTGTCCAATGGGATTTATTGTACAGAGGCTTTATATGCGAAGGCAACGCCATTGAAGAAGGGTGACGAGTGTTCGAGAGATTGTGAAACCAGAGAGTTGTTGTCGCACAGAAAAGAAAATCAATAGAAGACAACAACAGAGGGAAAATGAATCTGAAGTGAAGCTGTCAACCATCATACGAGAGAGAGCTTAATTGCAGTTGACAGTGGAGCTAGAATTAGCTAATTAGAGCATTTCCCTAGTGTGTGAGAAACAGAGAGTTGAGAGCTTCATTGTAACAATCTCACACACAGAGATTCATTCACATCCTTTGGTGAATGAATCTCAAATCGTTTCAAACAGTCCCGTCCAAGCACGATGACGCTAAACTCATGTGTATGTAGTTAGTCACACAGTTGCGGCTGGTGTGCATTGTTGAAGTCTAGGAGTTCTCACAGCTGCTGGTTGTGGGATTGGGTCTGTACACGAGTTGTAAGATCAAATCTTCTAGTGGATCCTTCCGAGGTGGAAGAAGGGGAGATGTAGGACATTGAGGTCCGAACTTCCAGAAACAAATATGGCGTATCGTACTCTGTTATTCATTCAGTATTGCGTATTTACTTTAGCATTCAGCACACACATCGCATAACAGTTCAGCACTTTCATTTCTACTGAGCATCGCACACAGTTAGCACACAAGCACTTGCACAAGTCTCGAACAGATTTATGTTGTACATAAATCTGTTTGAGTTGTTTTAAAATATAGGATTCAGTTTTGGTATTTTCCGCATGATTTTTAAATCATACCAGATCTGTCTCCGGTGCTCTTCTGGTGAGTTTTTAAGTGTTCAAGAACAAGAGGTATTGCACCTCAAGTGTAGTAGCAGCGTGCAAATTTTTTCTAAAGTCTTTTAACAGGCGCGACTGCTGATCCTATTTTTGGACCAACACCGCCCTCTTTTGAGCCATGTACCTCACATTGTTGTACAGGTTTTCTAGGATTCACAGCTGGGCGTGGCTTTGATCTAGCTGGTGGTGCCCCAGGCGGTGGATAGAGTGTCCCAGTTAGCGTATATCATATTATGTACTAGTGCTGTCAGCCGGGGAATGCCCTGTGCTTTAGTTCTATTCAGCTGTAGCTTTGTTAGCTGTTGTGTTGTTGCTAGTTCTTGTAATTACTGTACCGTCATATTTTGTAATGTAAACTGAGATTATTTTAAGTATTGTGTTATTTTAACTTATCTGTTTTAATTGTCAGGCCAAGCGAGAATTTTAAGCCACTTTTTTATTGCTTTCGCTATGTTTCTGCGTGGTTTAACTCTGAATTGTGCACGAGTCCTGACAAAATCCATTTAAAAATGTTTTTACAAGCCTTTACTTAACTCAAAGCTGAGTCACCAACTTTGACGCTCTCAGTTCAAATCCGTTCTCTCGGTTAACAATAATGTGAGGAAATAAACCGATTGAACAGTGAACAGTTAAGTAAATAACGATGCACGTAAATAAATAGATAGAGTTCAGAGTTTGTTTCTGGAAGTTCGGATATCAATATCCTACGTCTGCCCTTCTTCCTTTTCAGGAAGGTTCCACTAGAAGATTTGATGGTTACAGCTTCTGCAAACACCCAATCACTTAAGCCTCGCTTAAAGTGAACTCCTAGCAACCAAATACACGTAGACTCCTCTGTTGATTACAAGTAAATGTGTAACGTCCCAAAATCCATAGGACCACATATTTAACCCTTTTCTATTTCAAGGGCTTATTTGATATTGCGTATTTCAGCCTTAAGTTTATTTCGTTTGTTTTAACAGCTGATTTTCAGTTGTTGCTTTGAGACATGATGCGAAAGGTTTCCAGGCAGCTGTCGCTCGAGCATAAACACGAGCAGATTCAGATTTTAGTTTAAAATGCCCTCAGCTGGACAAAAATAGTTTTCTTTTAAATGTTTTGGTAAAGTTTTCAAATTCAAAATAGTAGTAGGGAATATTTGACAAATTCTTTCGAAAAGGACACGGGTTGGTAGGATCCCATGCCTACTCGAGTGTTAATACCTACTACAAGTCATATCCCGTATATGATTGTTTTCATAACAAGAGAGTTTCATCGTTGTCAAGAAATTTCTCTCTTTCTCTCTAAAAACTTCAAAGTGCTCGTAGTGGTGCTTGTGGAGAACTCCTGTTGAGACCCGCTGCTTCTGTGTTTCATAGGTTTAAGGCACGTAAAGGCTGATTCTTTCTACGCCATTTTGAAGCATATATTGTTCTTCAGTGCATGATTGTTGTCTGTTTATGTTAAGATAAGTTATGTTCATGTTTAAGCACGTTTTAGGAAATGCTTTGATGATCGGGTTCCAGATTTGTTTCTTTTACAAAATTTTAAAGAGTGCTTCGATGAAGAAGATGAAAATGTTGTTTTAAAATGTTGAGCAATCGGGTTTAAGTAGTACGTTCATGAATGATCTTCCTTCCGGTGGATGGTGACATCGGAACTTGACGCTATGTAATCGGAGTTGCTAGTCGAATCAGAAGTTAAGTCTGGTTTGATAGGCAACGGCTGATAGCACAGCCGTCGTTTTGATGTTACAACACCAAGTTATACTCAGTAGTTCCCCTTTTCAGCAGTTATCTTTGTGTTAAGAAAATTCTAAGTGTTACGTTCAGCCGTGAGTTGTTTTGCGTCTGGGTTGGGTTAGTTCTTCATTATTGTTTATCTTACAGCTGAGTTGACTACGGTCAACAACCAGCAGCTGATTTTATCCATCAGCTGATTTTATCCAGCAGCTGATTTCCTTAGAACCAGCAGCTGATTTTATCCAGCAGTTGATTTCCTTAGAAACAGCAGCTGATTTTATCCAGCAGCTGATTTCCCTAGAACCAACAGCTGATTGTTTACCCAAAGTCTGATTTTCTTACACAAACTACGTCGTTTCATTTATTACATCTGTTTCAATGTTATCAAATATCTTTGCGTCTGTTTTCTATAATCACATTGTTTCCCTTAGTAACAGCTGACTCCTTTTTAGCGATAAGTCTCAGCAGTAGAACTCGATACTCGACAATGTTTTAAAGAAGTTTTAAAGAAAGAATTTCGAAGCACTATGAACCCGAATGATGATTTCAAAATCAATTTTCAACCAGCTATGAGTTTAAAGGAAGAACGTTTCAATTTAAGGATTTATGGCATAGATAACAGACGGTCATCATGGAAGGGTGAGCAGCTGTCCAGATGTCAGCTGCCCCTTCACCACGAGCTAAATGCTAAGGCTGATATCAGTAGTCACTTGATCAGGTGCACCACGGACCTAAGGAGAGCTTCTAAGCCATAAATTACAAGAAAATAAGAATGGGATCTGGGTCATTTTCCCCATTTCCAAGTTTAACGAAAGAAATTTTATGAAAGCTGATGAATGAATTCCTTTAAACTATTTTGTTAAGTTACGATATGTTTAGATGTCTGCCTGCATTATACAAAATTGTTATTCAAATTTTACTTGCTGAGCCCCTAGGCTCATTAGTTTTAAAATGGTGCGGGTGGGACAGAGCTGGGGCAGGCGGGAGGCAGCGACTGAACCAGCTGTGGTGATTGTGAGGATTGAGAAATTCGAATTTAGAATTTTCAGATTTTGGAATTTCAAATTTTGGTGAAATCTGGTTCCCTGGCATTTTGAAGTAAAAACGCTGTCGTTCCGTGAAACTAGTTGTTGCGCATTTCAGATAGTTACTGTAGCGAGAGAGGTGATGCGTCGTCGTTTCGCTGTGGTAACGCATAGTGATATCTGTTGACAGCAAGTTCCTGTAGCGGGTGCAAAACACCATCGTTTATATTAGTGGAGGCGACGTCGTTTTGGTTTCGCGCTAGCGATCGCTGTTGTGGGCATTTAGTTCATCAGATATGATGACGTAGGTTGCGCGACGTCGTTTTGGCTCTGTATGGATCTGTTGTAACGTAGCGCTTTGATCAGATTTGCTGATGTGTCCGGAGCGATGTCGTTTTGATTAGCACTCGTTGTGTTGCGTTGCGATTGCTGCCGTGAGCTTCGCACTGTTGAAGAATCTGTTATCAGTAACTGTACTGTTTGGTCGGTGGACATTTCTTCATCAGCTACGTACTGTTCCCGTTGCTGTCGGCAGCTGCGGGTTATTTTAGGGGATTGGTCATTGTTTAGTGCTTGCGTTCAGAAGTTGTGGAATCTGTTTCTGTCGGTGGTTATTTTAACAGATTTCTCACGTGTATATTATAAGCTTTGGCCTTCGATCATTTTATCAGATTCCATACTTAGAGAAATTTCTCCCGATTGTCGACCTTTGTCTCTAACCCTAGAACACTGTTCATCCGAACATTTCTTCCCTAGATTTCTGTCGATTCTAGCCTTTGTTTTCGACGGTTTGGGTGGCGCTGAACTCCCTGAGGCTTGCTTTTCCGATTGTTACCCATTAGAGACTGTAGAACGACTTGTGGAATAGAGCATGAAGCTGCTGGTGTGCGAAGATTTCTGGAGAAATCTGGCAGAGCGTTCTTTGGGTGTTGTGCGCTTTTGGGTAAGTGATTCCTTGCCAAGTTTAAGCCTCGTTTAAGAGTTGAGAAGTACTCTGTAGGATTCGGTAGTTGAATTATGATACTGGACCTTAGAACCTTAGATGTTGAGTTCAAATTTAACTGATTGTTAGATACCTGGTACAGATTCGAATTCCAGGGAGTCTCTACCGTGATTGCCGTAGCAGGAGAAGGCTGACTTGCTTCAATTGGTTGTGCCATGCCTTGTGAATCTGTTGAGGTAGAAATCAGTTGTTGAAGGTACGAATTGGAGCAACTCTGGACATCTTTGATGCTTGAGCATGCGTATATTTCAGGCTGTGAAATCTGGTTGATTTTGATGATTGTAATTGCATGAGCAGAATGTGTTTTGTTGATTGATTTATGTTCTGTTTCGCGTACTGTGATTTGTATGCATCGAGTATTTATTTATGAATGGCATCCATGCATACATCTTGATCCTGTTGACAGATTGATTGATGACCTGATTGAAAGCCACGTTGTGACTGGCCGACTGATGAGTCGCGCCTGGAAATTCCAACGCTATCATCGGAGTGGTGACTACCGGATTCGAGTGTCTACCACCGAGCTGTGATGGGCTGACGGGCTCTGAAGATCACGGACCGAT
>KQ999011.1:95680-130814 GCA_001598015.1 Dorcoceras hygrometricum
ATCGTTGTCGAGGATTCACCGCTCGCAGACCTGCGTGGATATCCTATGCTATCTGAGGGGATAATAGTGTATAAATCTCTGGCCAGAGTACTAGAAGTGTTTTAGGTAAATGTGTTTACCTAGTTGCACTCGTGATGTCACTATTCGATCTCCGAGATGTATGCATAGCTATCGGATCTATAGCGACTCTCGATTTACCAATGGTCGTTGATCTGATCGGGATATATGGATTGAAAGGACCGTACTGTACGCTAACCACGACCAACTGGTTCTTGCAGGCACTATCAGTGATACCTAGGGGATCATGGGGCGATGTTTCTAGACGCTCTTACCATGATCCGATGGGCAAGTCCAGAATTGTGATTCCGGAGCCGCAATGGTTGTGGGCCCACGGCTAGCTGTATCCCTGAACCATTGAGGGTCACAAAAGTATTGGGTTCGAGATTCCCGCACGGATACTCAGCTCAATGTGTTGAGTATGAGAAGAGGATTTTGGGGAGTGCGACTTCCTAAAAGTCAACAGAGGTCAAATCGTGATTTGCCGATGTTGAGGGGCAAAACGGTCATTTTGCACTGGGGTTCTCAGAAATGGTTTTTCAGATCATAGTATTAAGGTTTGGAAACTGAGTCGATCGGTTCGATCTGATCGGCGATCGGAGTTACGATGAAGTCTCGGTGATGGAGATGAAACGAATGTTCATCCGTTGGACCTGGGCCCGTTGGGCCAGATCCAAACCCATCACCAAGTCTACTTAATGTAGACTTAGACTCATTAACTCACTAATCACTACACAACTAAACCCTAAACCTAGCTCTTGGCCGCCGCCCCTTCCCTGCTCCAAAAAGCCGCCGCCGCCGCCCTTGTGCGCCGCCGCCGCCACGTGCTGCCGGAATTTGTTCCGGCCAATCTTGACGAGGAGAATCCGTCCGTGCCGATCTCGTCAGGCCTTCTAGTGCAGGCTGACGAAGGAATCCCGTCTTCGGTCATGGACCTGATTGACGTTGTCTACCACAATCTACCGTGAACTGCCGGTTTCCTCGAGAAACTGGTCGGAGCCAGACACGAGTTGCCAGCAAGGTAGTGATCTAAACGCCCTATGAATGTCATAGATTTGTTATCATTTTTATTGTATTGATCGTCTCCCAGTATCGTTTTTGTTCTTCCGCTGCCTCGCCGGGAGGCGTGATCCGGATCCGCCGCGGTTTCCCAACAAGTGATGTATGTCTGCTTTTCTTTTCAGTATTACTGCACTACAAAATGGTTTCGATGAAAAACCCGCTCGCTGCTATACTTGATAGCAACAAGTTCACTGGTCTGAACTACCAAGAATGGCTCCGCAACCTCAACCTTGTGTTGGCTTCGGAGAAGCTCCTCTATACGATAGACAAGAGCCCTCCGGAGGAAACCCCTACCGATATCAGCCCTGAGGAGTTGATTACGCTTAAACAATGGCGGGACGACGAGCTTAAGACTCGATGCTATGTGATGGCATCGATGTCGAACGAAATGCAACGGTGCTTTGAGAAGATGAAATATGCTGCTGACATACTTTTTCATCTCAAAGAACTGTACGGGGAGAACTCTCGACACGAGAGGTTCATGGCTGTCAAGGAGCTTATGACGAGCCGCATGCGCGCGTATGATTGGGCTCGTTGAAAAGCTGTCGGGCCTTGATATCACACTTCCACACGAGCTGTCTGTGGACGTGCTTCTCCTCTCACTGCCTGCTGCATTTGACCCCTTTGTGGTCAACTTCAACATGAACAAGCTGGCAGCCACCCTTGAAGAGGTGGTTAACATGCTTGTAGTGTTTGAAGGAACCATAAAGAAGGACAAGCCCGTCCTCCTTATGGGCTCTTCTTCCTCTGCGAAGAAGGGGCCCAGAAGCAAGGGAAAGAAGCGTTCTGCCCCTGCAAAGGAGGAAAATCCCACCAAGAAGCCAAAGGCAAAGGCTTCCAAGCAAAACAAGCATGAGGATGTTTGCCACCACTGCCACAAGCCTGGGCATTGGAGGAGGAACTGCAAGGAGTACCTCAAGCAGTTGCGAACTGCAAAAGGTATGTTCTAAATAGAAATAAATATGTCTCTAAATTCGACTTCTTGGGTACTTGATATCGTATGTGGATCTCATATCTGCAATGATTGCAGGTGATGACAAGAAGCCGACGTCTTAGAGAGGGTGAGACCCACTTGAGGCTTGGCAATGGAGCAAGAGTTGCTGCAGTAGCTATAGGAGATGTTTATTTATTTCTGTCTTCTGATTTTAAGTTGTTATTGAGAAACGTTTTGTTTGTTCCCGAATTAATAAAGAACATTATTTCTGTTTCTATGCTTGATAGTGATGGATATTCTTGTATGTTTGGTAATTCGATTTGCAATATTTACAAGAATGAATGTTTAATTGGAATTGGGGAACGCGAAAACGATTTATACATCTTAAAATTAAAAGACGTTCCAACTCACGATGTCGAAGCACATACAACAATGATTAAAAGGAAACACGATAACTTGAACCCAGCACAACTTTGGCATGCTAGGCTAGGTCATATTTCTCTAAGTAGGATGAACAAGTTAGTTAGGAGTGACATGTTTGATCTGTCAGACATTAACTCCCTACCGACTTGTGAGTCTTGTCTCAAGGGAAAGATGACTAAGCAATCCTTCAAGGGCAAGGGTGAGCGTGCTCAAGGCCTATTGGATTTGATCCATACTGATGTGTGCGGCCCGTTTAGTATTGGTACTAAATATGGTCATACATACTTCATCACCTTTACCGACGATTACTCCAGGTATGGGTACTTGTACTTAATGAAGCACAAGTCTGAATCCTTTGAAAGGTTCAAATAATTCAAGGCTGAAGTAGAAAATCAATTAGGCAAAAGTATTAAAGCACTTCGTTCCGATCGAGGTGGTGAATACTTGAGTGCTGAATTTCAAGACTATCTGAAAGAGAATGGGATTCTCGCACAGTGGACCCCTCCGGCCACATCACAGCTCAATGGTGTAGCAGAGCGTCGTAATCGAACCCCGTTGGACATGGTTCGATCTATGATGAGCTTCACTGAACTTCCCACCTCGTTTTGGGGCTATGCGCTCGAAACGGCGGTAATGTTGTTGAACAATGTCCACACCAAGGCAGTGGATAAAACTCCATATGAGATATGGATGGGCAAACCACCCAAGTACTCATTTATGAGGATTTGGGGATGTCCTGCTTACGTGAAGCAGACAGTGGGAGATAAGCTGGATACGAGATCCATCTTATGCTACTTCATTGGGTATCCAAAGAATTCCATTGGATACTACTTCTACTATCCAAGTGAAACAAAAGTGTTTGTTTCTAGAAATGCCACCTTTATGGAAAGGGAATTTCTACTTGATAGAAAGGGCAAAATAGTAGAACTCGAAGAGGTTCGAGATCCAATCGAAGTACCAAGTGAATCTCCCACACTCCAGAGCCAGTACCAGAAATGGTCGCACCTAGGAGATCCGAAAGGGTTCCTAGGGCTCCTGAGAGATATGGTTTTCTCCTTGAAGATGATCAAGGTGATCAAGTTGTTGGATATGATCCAAGAACTTTCAAGGAGGCAATTTCCGATGCTGATTCTAATTTGTGGCTTGAAGCAATGCAGTCTGAGTTTGACTCAATGCATGCTAACCAAGTTTGGACTCTTGTTAATCCTCCCGAAGGAATTGTTCCTATTGGGTGCAAATGGGTATACAAGAGAAAACTTGGGCCTGATGGTAAGGTAATGACCTACAAGGCACGACTGGTCGCGAAAGGTTACACTCAAAAGCAAGGTGTTGACTATGATGAAACCTTCTCGCCAGTCGTAATGTTCAAGTCAATTAGAATCTTACTTGCCATAGCCGCATGGTACGACTATGAGATATGGCAAATGGATGTGAAAACTGTGTTCCTTAATGGAAACATTAAGTAAGAGATCTATATGACGCAGCCTGAGGGTTTCACATCTGTTGGAAGCGAGCATAAGGTATGCAAGCTTCAGAGATCGATCTACGGTCTCAAACAAGCATCTCGAAGTTGGAACCTGAGATTCGATGAAACAATTAAGGAATTTGGTTTCATCAAGAATCCCGAGGAGCCATGTGTATATAAGAAGGTAGTTAAAAGCGCTGTGACATTCCTAGTACTTTATGTTGATGACATTCTACTCATTGGGAATGATGAAGGAATGCTGCAGTCAACTAAAGTATGGTTGTCTAGTAGATTTTCGATGAAGGACATGGGTGAAGCATCCTATATTCTTGGAATACAGATCTATCGGGATAGATCGAAACGGATGCTCGGACTCACCCAAGCCACCTACATCGATACCATACTTAAGAGGTTCTCTATGGAAGAGTCCAAGAGAGGACACCTACCTATGTGCCACGGGGTCACTCTATCTAAGTCTATGTGTCCAAAGACTGATGAGGAGATAGAGAGTATGATACGTGTGTCATATGCCTCGGCAATAGGTAGTATTATGTATGGCATGATCTCCACTAGACCGGATGTCGCATATGCTCTGAGTGTCACGAGCCGCTACCAGGACAACCCCGGCCAATTGCATTGGAAGACTGTGAAGGATATTATTAAGTACTTACGAAGGACTAAGATATGTTCATGGTCTATGGGGGTGGTGAACTGAAACTGGAAGGCTACACTGATTCTAGCTTCCAGTATGACGTGGATGATTCGAAGTCAACCTCTGGATTTGTATTCATGCTCAATGGTGGTGCTATCTCTTGGAAGAGTTCCAAGCAAGACACCATCGTGGATTCAACCACTGAGGCTGAGTACATCGCAGCATCAGCTGCTGCTAAGGAGGCGGTTTGGATAAGGAATTTCGTCCAAGAGTTGGGCGTCATTCCTAATGGAGTTGGTCCAGTCCCGGTGAACTGCGACAACACGGGTGCCGTTGCGCAAGCAAAG
Organism: Dorcoceras hygrometricum; assembly: GCA_001598015.1. Lineage (NCBI taxonomy): Eukaryota > Viridiplantae > Streptophyta > Magnoliopsida > Lamiales > Gesneriaceae > Dorcoceras > Dorcoceras hygrometricum. Next base: position 100,621 of record KQ999011.1, read on the forward strand.
GAGCCTAGGTCTCACCAAAGATCCAAACATATACTGAGGAAATACCACATAATCCGGGATATTGTGGCTAGAGGTGACATAGAAGTTGAGAGAGTCGCCTCTACGGACAACGTCGCTGATCCACTTACGAAGCCTTTGCCTGGACCGTTGTTTGAGAAACATCACGAAACAATGGGACTGCGTCTGATGAGTAGTTGGCTTTAGGGCAAGTGGGAGATTGTTAGAGTAGATGCCCAACTAGCCAACTTGTGGCGTGTGGGTTTATAGACTCTTGTATATGACAATATTTATATATGATATTCGCATTTGTTTATGGCATTCTTTACTTTCATTGTGTTGAATGATGATTAACAATTGCGTTGAGTAAAGACCTAGAATGTGAGGGGATAATAGTGTATAAATCTCTGGCCAGAGTACTAGAAGTGTTTTAGGTAAATGGGTTTACCTAGTTACACTCACGATGTCACTATTCGATCTCCAAGATGTATGCATAGCTATCGGATCTTTAGCGACTCTCGATTTACCAATGGTCGTTGATCTGATCGGGATATATGGATTGAAAGGACCGTACTGTACGCTAACCACGACCAACTGGTTCTTGCAGGCACTATCAGTGATACCTAGGGGATCATGGGGCGATGTTGCTAGACGCTCTTACCATGATCCGATGGGCAAGTACGGAATTGTGATTCCGGAGCCACAATGGTTGTGGGCCCACGGCTAGCTGTATCTCTGAACCATTGAGGGTCACACAAGTACTGGATTCGAGATTCTCGCACGGATACTGAGCTCAATGTGTTGAGCATAGGAGGAGGATTTTGGGGAGTGCGACTTCCTAAAAGTCAACAGGGGTCAAATCGTGATTTCCTGCTATTGAGGGGCAAAACGGTCATTTTGCACTGGGGTTCTGAAAAATGGTTTTTCAGATCATAGTATTCAGTTTTGGAAACTGAATCGATCGGTCCGATCTGATCGGTGATCGGAGTTGTAATGAAGTCGCAGTGATGGATATCGTCATTTGGACCCGGGCCCGATGGGCCGGTTCAAGTCCATTACTAATCTTATTAAAAGGGATTAAGGGCTTCATTATTAACATGTAACAACTCATAACAATACAACCCTAACCCTAGCTTCTATTCGGCCGCCTCCCCCTCCTCACTAGCCGCCGCCACCGCCGCCGCCTTTGATTGATCGGACTTGCTCCGATCAATTTTTCGAGGAGAATCCGTCCGTGCTGATCTCGTCAGGCCTTCTAGTGCAGGTTGACGAAGGAGTCTCCCTTCCGGTCGTGGACCTGATTGACGAATCTACAGCCGCCTACCTTGAAGAGCCGGTCTTCTTGTAATTCCGGTTGGAGCCAGGCGCAAGTCGCCAGCGAGGTAACTGCCTAAACGCCCTATGAATGGTTCATAGTTTGCAGTAGATCAAAATTGTATCGAACGTTTCCCGGCCTAATTTTATTCTTCCGCTGCCTCGCCGGGAGACGGGATCTGGATCCGCCACGGTTCCCCAACAAGCAGCTGTTGTTGTTTTTGATCTTTTGTTAAGTCTGTATTAGATCTATTACAACAATAGTGAATTCATATGGAATTTCAAAGTTGTAATATCGTATTTTGCACTTTTGCAACATCTGTTATTAAAGAAATTGTTTCAGCTGTTCCAGTACTTGGCGCCATATTATGTTTGTGTTTGAATTTTGATTTAGTTATAAGAAATACAGCTTATAACAATTCCCATTCAGCCCTTATTTTCTTTTTATTATTCTTTCGTGACCCCATGAGGATTGGGATGTCACAAAATATATTTTCGAACTGCTTTAAATAGCACGTTCGTTATAGACTCTGATCTGAAAATATATCAACGAATACAACGTAAACAGAGTTTGTAACTCTTCTCGTTTTGAGCAATAAGAATATTTGGCTAAGGTAAACCAGAAGAAATCTCGAAGATAAATTTCTGTTTAAGAACTGAACGGCTGTTTTTCGAGATTGAAAGCTGGATATTGAATGAACTTGGAAATCGTATGATGGAGCGAGAGTAAACAGAGTGTTCGAGAGAATGTGAGAGAGAGCTTCTCTGTTGAATCACTTCAGCTATTTATAACATCCATCTTCAACGATCATTTAATGAGCCAGTAGACACAAGCCTCACGTCGCGCTCTGGCCGCGCGATGGGCATCTTCAACGGTCATTTAATGAGCCATTAGACACAAGTCTCAGTAGACGCTGGCCGCGCGATGGGCATCTTCACGTCACGCGCTGGCCGCGTGATTGGAGCAAGGTGGCTGGCCGCTGAGCAGCGCTGGTCGCGCGACTTCCACCTACTGGCCGGCAGCCCCGTGTGCAAGTCGTTGCACGCAGGTCGGGGCTGTGTGCCATGCACGGCGCACGATGGCGCATGGGAGCGCCGCGCTTGTCGCGGCCGCGCGCGGCCTTATGCCAAGCGCGATTTGTTGGCGGCAGCCGCCGCCGACGGCCGCCGTTCGGGGATGCTCCGGCGATGTCGTGACGGCTGGTTTGTTTTCTAGGGTTTAGTTCGGGCCAGTCCCGGGCAGCCCGTGAAGTTTTCGGGCCGATATTCGATATCGGGCCGATTTTGGAAAATTTTGAAATTTTGAGATTTTTGGGCCCAAAATTGTTTTTGGCCCAATACGATGCAAATAAAAATTGTAAAATACGATTTTGATTGTAAAATATGATTTTATAATGAAATATGATTTTGTTGATTAAAATTTGATTTTATCGACAAAATACGATTTTATTATAAAATGCGATTTTATGATTAAAATATGATTTTGCGATAAATAATTGGATTATTTAATTTATGCAAATTAATTAGATTGATTGCATGATTGGGATGATCGAGAGCCGTGCCCAATGTGTTAGATGTATGCGATAGGTTTTTATGATTTCTGTTTGTAAATATTTTTTATTAGCATTTTAAGTGGGCCTGTTTGTGGCCCGTTCCCACCCCTTGAAAAATGTATCCCTTAATCGTATGATGGAGCGAGAGTAAAAAGAGTGTTCGAGAGAATGCGAGAGAGAGCTTCTCTGTTGAATCACTTCAGCTATTTATAACATCCATCTTCAACGGTCATTTAATGAGCCAGTAGACACAAGTCTCATTTGAATATCTTCATCGTATCGTGCATTAATTACGCCATTAATGCTGCGTTGAGGTTTGTCTGTTGTTGTTAGAGCTTGGTTGACTTTATACCTGTGAAAACCCAAAAAAAAAATAAAAAAAAAATTTCGACGGTCAACTCAGATCCGAGACAGTCAACTCAGATCCGAGACAGTCAACAGTCAACTCAGATCCAAGACAGTCAACTCAGATCCGAGACAGTCAAGAGCAACTCAGATATGGACAACCAACAGTCAACTCAGATCTGGAAAAGTCAACTCAGCTTGACCAAGACAAATTCAGCTTTGACGACGCAGATACAGCTTTGGCGACGCAAATTCAGATTTGGCGACGCAGATTCAGATTTGGCGACTTAAATTCAGCCTTGGCAACGTAAATTCAGCTTTGGTGACGCAGATACAACTTTGGCGGCGCAAATTCAGATTTGGCGACGCAGATTCAGATTTGGCGACGCTAGGGGTGGGAAAATACCGAAAATATCGATATACCGAGTTTATCGAATCGAATTTTATACGAAAAGACCGCAAATAAATCGGTACGATATCGGTATCATTTTTTAATACCGCATTTTTCGGTATACCGATTTTTCGATATATCGAAAAAAGGTATGATATCGGTATCATTTTTTTCTATACCGAATTTTTCGATACGGTATACGGTATGATTTGAAAATTTCGGTATACCGTACCGAACCAACCCTAGGCGACACAGATTCAGATTTGGCGACGTAAATTCAGATTTGGTAAAGGAAACTTTACCGGCGAATTTCATTAAGCTTCTACACGCGTACAGAACAGTTTTCACAATCGTAACTGCCAATTCATGAGGAATAATGGCCAATTAAATACCCAAATCAATGCCTAAACCGTTACTTTTATAACTGCCAGATTTATTACCATCAAATCAGGAATTTAAGGTGGTAATGGCTGACCCTTGATTACCCCCCTTCTCCACCTATAAATACCTCACTAAGGCTGTAGGTGAACCACACTCATTTCGAAAATTTCAGTAAGAAATTCAGTAAGCTCCCACGTTGGAATCTTGCACTAGCTGTATAAGATTTCGGATACCAGACTTCAATTACGAGATTCAAACTTCAGATTTCGGTAAGTGGGCTTTTGTTATGTATATTCGTTTCAAATATTGTATATATTATTCACGCTAAGTTCTGTTTTGAATTTCTGTTCGAGCACTTGTTTCGTATCCGATTCCTTTTCTTGTCAAGTTCATGATATGAATTATGCTCTGTTTTAGCACTGATGTTTCTGTCGTAATATGGGTCTACGGAATATTTCCGCACTCTGAGTTACGTGGTGTAACTATGGCCTCGACCCCTTAGAGGAGAAAAAATTAGGGACTGATCAGTAAATCATAGAGACGAAGTAACTATCAGTGCTACCTGTTATGCTACCTGTATAAGTTCTCTGTTCTGTTATATGTTCTGCTCAGTTTATAAATCTGTATATGTATTTGTATATGTATATTTGTTATGCTCGAATGGTATCCCCCACTTGCTGAGTGTTTCCCCAAACACTCATACCTTACTTCTCCCACCAGATAAGAACGAAGGGCAGGTTGAAGAAGAGGAACAAGAGCTGTTCTGGGGCTGATGAAGACTCTTTTTGGTTAAATCTAATTTATTTTCGCTTTCGCAATTTCTCAGTTTTTCTGTTGTAAAGACGCTTATTTGATTATGTAATAGACTGGTTTTAGAGCTATACTATGAGGCTTAATGTTTTATAAATTTTATAATTGTTTAATATTGCCGATTTCATGAGTTTCGGTCTTAGTACGTGACATTTTAGTGGTATAAGAGCTCACCAGGTTAATAATCCGGCTGGGAAACCAAATCTAAAATTTTGCAAGGTTCGGGACGAACTTTCAGATTTTGGCATAATACAGTGCTACCCCCTCCGAAACGACCAACGAGCAATACTCACAACACTGTGACCTAAGGCGCTTTTTGGCCAAATTCCTTCGGTTAGGTCTGCGAAAACGCGTTTTTGCCGTTTTTGGAAAGATTTGAAGATTCAATAACTTTTTGTACAGTACTTCGAATTCAGTTTCGTCGACTGTTCTGTAATCCTTATGGTTAGAAATAAGAGTATATGAAATAATCTCACAACTTTCTATTTTTGGAAATATCTTCGAGGAAATGACCCCCTCTGTCCCCCGTAATCGTGCTACTGCTGCCCTTCGCATGAAGCAGATTGCCATTGACAACCAAAGCCGCATGATTAGACATCTTAGAGCCCAACTAGCAATCGAGAGACGAGAGTCGGCTGCTATGAAGAAAGAACATGAGAGTATCCAAGTAGCGTTAGAAGCCTCGCACAAGACCTTTGCCGGGCTCACTGAAATAGGCCTTTGCATGTCCAAGAAAATTGAAAGGATGAAGGCAAAGAAACAACAGACTAGAGGTAGCCATCAGGAGTGCCATCATAAGTGGCAGGCTCGTATACAAGAGGCCAAAGATACGATCCAAGAGCAACACCTTGTCATCGAGGCCCTGGTAGAGGAGAAAGCTAGCCTACTCCAAACAATCCAAGGTCTACAAGAAGAGAACGGTGCTCCTGCTCCATTCGATGATGAATGGGAGGAAGAAACGGAGGAAGAAACGGAGGAAGACCCGGAATAAGAAGGGCTTGAGGATATTCCTTTAGGCGAGGGAGAGATTGTTGATGAATAAAATGTGTTTTACCTTCTGAATTTGTAGTCCATTCATTCTTCTGTCCAAAATTTGCTTATCCTTCGTGATATAGTATTCTCGATTGCTTTGCATTTATACGCACCCATCCTTAGTAAGCTTTCCTATGGCAGAATATGGCAGGCAACCGGAGAAGCGATAGTAACAATGGAGGTGAAGGATCCTCCAATTCAAGAACTGGTCTTAGCAGAGAAGACCTGATGGCAATAGCTACATAGTTGCCACGACTCTCACAACAACCAAGCTCCTCCTCCTACCCCTCCACCTCGTGGGACTAAGTACTACTACGAGTCCCTTCGTAAGAACAAATCCCCCACCTTCGATGGGAGCCCTGACGCCGATGTTGCCCAGACTTGGATGAAGAATATTGAAATGCAACTTCGACTACTGGAAGTCCCAGACGCTGTCAAGGTAGATGTTGTAACACCACTCCTCGATGGCAAAGCGGAAAAATGGTGGGAAGCAGTCGAGCCAACCATGACTGCAAATAGACAAATAACGTGGAAAAGATTTCGGGAAGCATTCTTGAAACAGTACTTCCCAATGGAGGTCAGGATGCTACGGCTCAGCGAGTTTGAGACTTTCACTCAGACTGCAGACATGTCGGTAGTAGAGTATATGTCCAAGTTCAATTCATTGGGCACCTATGTCCCAACGATCATGGAAGATAATACTCTAAGGATGCACCGATTCAAGAAGGATCTGAATAACCGTATCCAGTCAGCCCTTGCAGTCTACCAAGCCACAAGCTTTGAGGACTTAATGGGAGCTGAAATCCGAGCAAAGACTGACATAAAGGGCGGGAAGCTGACAACAAGAACAAACTCCCCCTCAATGCTCAGACTTCACACGGTGGGCCTAAGACCAAGGGCCAAACCTCAACAACCGCGAATCAGCATCTGCACCGAACAACCAAATGTGGGCACCTTGCACCTCTTGCGGTTACCGTCATAGTGGAGATTGTCGCAAGCAGAGTGGTGCATGCTTTAAGTGTGGAAAGTTGGGCCACTGAATTGTGGATTGTCCGGAAAACCAAGGTCCAAAGGCTGGATTGAGCAATGCGGCTCCGAACAAGCCAAAGCCAAGGGAGGATAAACCCAATGCTCGTGTGGTTGCAATGACACAAGAAGAAGCTGAAGACGCCAGCGACGTGGTGGCAGGTACCATTTTTATCAACAAGCTTCCTGCTTATGAGTTGTTTGATTGTGGTGCTACCCATTCGTTCATATCTAGGAGATTTGCTAAAAAGTTAAGGCTAGAGCCTGAAATTCTATGTGAACCATATAGAGTAGCAACTCCTACCAACACTACCATTAAAACACATAAGATCCACCGAAACTGTGAGATATCCATAAACGACTGTCCATTCTCTGCAAACCTGATACAACTCAACATGATCAAGTTCGACGCCATCTTAGGGATGGATTGGCTATCTAAGAACCATGCATTCATATCTAGGAGATTTGCTAAAAAGTTAAGGCTAGAGCCTGAAATTCTATGTGAACCATATAGAGTAGCAACTCCTACCAACACTACCATTAAAACACATAAGATCCACCGAAACTGTGAGATATCCATAAACGACTGTCCATTCTCTGCAAACCTGATACAACTCAACATGATCAAGTTCGACGCCATCTTAGGGATGGATTGGCTATCTAAGAACCATGCATTGGTAGATTTGCCGAGATAAGAGTGTGAAACTCAAAGCCCATGATCAAGAGGAGCTGATATATTATGGCAAGAACAAGGAACGAAAGTCCCTACTTTCTGCTGCCCAGGCATGGACAGCCATGAAGTCAGGAGTAGAAGTTTTCTTGGCAATGATCCACGAAATAAAAGAAGGAGACGAATTCAAGATAGAAGACATCCAGTGGTGCAAGAGTTCACATATGTGTTTCCAGATGACTTACCTAGAAAAGTGCCTGACAGAGAAATTGAGTTCGAAATTAACCTAGTGCTAGGGACGGCCCCAATCTCCAAGGCACCCTATCGGATGGCACCTGCAGAACTCAAGGAGCTCAAGAATCAACTACAAGAACTGTTAGACATAAAAGCAGATCAGACCCATGTGTCACCTTGGGGAGCTCCAGTGTTATTCGTCAAGAATAAGGATGGAACTATGAGATTATGCATCGACTACAGAGAGTTGAACAAGATCACAATCAAGAATAAGTATCCTCTTCCAAGAATTGACGACCTCTTTGATCAACTCAAAGGAGCTACAACCTTCTCCAAGTTAGATTTGTGTTCGGGTTATCACCAACTGAAGATCAAGGCTGAGGATGTTCCTAAAACTGCATTTAGAACAAGGTATGGCCATTACGAATTCATGGTGATGCCATTTGGTCTAACCAATGCACCAACGGCCTTCATGGACCTCATGAACTGGGTATTCAAACCATTCCATGACAAATTTGTGGTGGTGTTCATAGACGATATACTCGTGTATTCACCAAGTGAAGAAGAACACAAGAGAACACCTTCGAATTACCCTTCAAACCCTGAGGGAGAAACAACTGTACGCCAAGTTCAAGAAGTGCGAATTCTGGCTGAAGAGTATGGCATTCCTAGGCCATATAATTTCCGAAGCAGGCGTATCAGTGGATCCGACGAAGGTAGAAGCCATCATGGACTGGCCTGTACCTAAGACAGTGACAGAAGTTAGAAGCTTCTTGGGATTGGCTGGATATTATCGTAAGTTCGTTGAAGGTTTCTCTTCAATAGCCTTACCACTCACTAGACTCACCCAGAATAATTTCAAGTTCAACTTGAGCGAAGAATGTGGGGCAAGTTTCAAAACTCTGAAGACAAAGCTTGCATCTGCCCCTGTTCTAACTCTACCTGTAGGGGACAAAAGCTTTACTATCTACGACGATGCATCTAAAGGAGGACTAGGGTGTGTACTCATGCAAGAGGGCAGAGTAATTGCTTATGCCTCAAGACAACTAAAGACGCATGAACACAACTACCCAACCCATGATCTAGAGCTAGCTGCGGTGGTTTTTGCTCTAAAGATTTGGCAACACTATCTTTACGGGGCAAAATGTGAAGTATTCACCGACCATCAGAGTCTCAAGTATATATTCACTCAGAAAGAATTGAATCTGAGACAAAGACGATGGCTCGAGCTTTTGAAAGACTACGACTTGACATTAAACTACCATCCATGAAAGGCAAATAAGGTAGCCGATGCGTTAAGTCGGAGGAATCTGAACAAGGTGATGCTATCATCGATCTCAGACCAACCGTATCTTAGAGAATTGGTCAAGCTAAAGCAGGATCAAGATCCCAGCTTAATGAGGCTGAAATAACAGAGCAAGGAAGGGAAAATGACTGATCTCCGAGCAGACCAAGATGGGGTTCTTTGGATGAACGGACGACTATGCGTACCCGACGTCGATAACATCCGTCAGGAAGTGATGTCTGAAGCACATAAATCTAAGTTCTCAAACCACCCAGAAAGTACAAAGATGTATAGGGATTTGAAAGAACACTTCTGGGGAATGGGATAAAAAGAGATGTTGCTGATTTTGCTGCTAGGTGCCACATATGTCAACAAGTCAAGGCAGAACATCAAAGACCTGGAGGATTATTACAACCACTGGAAATTCCAGAGTGGAAGTGGGAAAACATATCCATGGACTTTGTAGTAGGTCTGCCGAAGACAAGATTAGGCCATGATGGAATATGGGTAATCGTGGATAGTTAACAAAGTCTGCGCACTTCCTGCCTGTCCGAATGAACTATGGCTTGGATAAGCTCGTTTCGTTGTACATGGACAACATTGTAAGACTGCATGGGGTTCCAACCAGCATTCTGTCAGATAGGGACCCAATGTTCGTATCTCGCTTCTGGAAGAGCTTACAAGAAGCTATGGGAAGTAAGGTCACCCTCAGCACGGCTTACCATCCACAGACTGATGGTCAAACTGAGAGGACCATCCAGACCCTAGAAGACATGCTGCGGACATGCACCTTGGACTTCGGTAGTAATTGGAGAGAACATCTGCCTCTAATAGAGTTTGCATACAACAATAGCTACAACAACAGCAAAGGAATGGCACCATATGAGGCCCTATATGGACGGAAATGTCGATCGCCGCTGTATTGGGATGAAGTTGGAGAAAAGGCTATCACAGGACCTGAACTCGTCCAAGAGACAGTGAAAAAGGTAGCCATTATAAAGGAGAGACTGAAGGCAGCCCAGGATCGACAGAAAAGCTGGGCAGACTTAAAGATAAGACCCTTGGCCTTCGAGGTAGGCGAAAAAGTGTATCTCAAGGTTTCTCCAATGAAAGGAATAGTACGATTCGATAAGGTCGGAAAGCTGAATCTCTGGTATGTCAGACCATTTGAAATCTTGGAAAGAATAGGCACACTTGCCTACAGACTGGCCTTATCACCCAGTATGTCAAGAATCCACAATGTCTTCCATGTCTCACAACTAAGGAGATATATCGCGGATTGTAATCACGTTCTCGATGAAGGACCACTCCTTGTGGAAGGAAATTTGACCGAAGGACTGAACTATGAAGAGGTCCCAATTTGAATCGTGGACACAAAGGACCAGGTGCTTAGATGAAGAACAATCCCATACGTCCGAGTCCAATGGTCCAACCACACCGAGAGAGAAGCCACGTGGGAAATTGAGGAGAAGATGCTTAAGCAATATCCCTACCTTTTCGATGATCAAGGTAACCAAAGTTTCGAGGACGAAACTTCTTTTACGGAGGGAGGGATGTGAAAACCCAAAAAAAATAAAAAATAAAAAAAAAATTACGACGGTCAACTCAGATCCGAGATAGTCAACTCAGATCCGAGACAGTCAACAGTCAACTCAGATCCAAGAAAATCAACTCAAATTCGAGACAGTCAACAGCAACTCAGATCTGGATAGCCAACAGTCAACTCAGATCTGGAAAAGTCAACTCAGCTTGACTAAGGCAAATTCAGCTTTGGCGACGCAGATACAGCTTTGGAGACGCAGATTCAGATTTGGCGACGTAAATTCAGATTTGGCGACGTAAATTCAGCCTTGGCGACGTAAATTCAGCTTTGGCGATGCAGATACAGCTTTGGCGACGCAGATTCAAATTTGGTGACGCAGATTCAGATTTGGCGACGCAGATTCAGATTTGACGACGCAGATTCAGATTTGACGACGTAGATTCAGATCTCGTAAAGGAAACTTCACCCGCGAATTTCAGTAAGCTTTTACACGCATACAAAACAATTTTCACAATCGTAACTGCCAATTTAGGAGGAATAATTGCCAATTAAAATACCCGATTCAATGCCTAAACCGTTACTTTTGTAACTGCCAGATTTATTACCATCAAATCAAGAATTTAAGGTGGTAATGGCTGACCCTTGATTACCCCCCTTCTACACCTATAAATACCTCACTAAGGCTATAGGTGAACCACACTCATTTCGTAAATTTCAGTAGAAAATCAGTAAGGTCCCACTTGGAATCCTGCACTAGCTGTATCAGATTTTCGGATACCAGTCTTCAATTACGAGATTCAAACTTCAGATATCGGTAAGTGGGCTTTTGTTATATATATTCGTTTCAAATATTGTATATATTATTCACGCTAAGTTCTGTTTTGAATTTCTGTTCGAGCACTTGTTTCGTATCCGATTCCGTTTCGTGTCAAGTTCATGATAAGAATTATGCTCTGTTTTAGCACTCATGTTTCTGTCGTAATATGGTCTACGGAATATTTCACACTCTGAGTTACGTTGTGTAACTATGGCCTCGACCCCTTAGAGGAGTAAAAATTAGGAATTGATCAGTAAACCATAAGACGAAATAATTATCAGTGCTACCTGTTATGCTACCTGTATAAGTTCTCTGTTCTGTTATATGTTCTGCTCAGTTTATAAATCTGTATATGTATCAGTATATGTATATTTGTTATGCTCGAATGGTATCCCCCACTTGCTGAGTGTTTCCCCAAACACTCACCCCTTACTTCTCCCACCAGATAAGAACGAAGGGCAGTTTGAAGAAGAGGAACAAGAGCTGTTCTGGGGCTGGTGAAGACTCTTTTTGGTTAAATGTAATTTATTTTCGCTTCCGCATTTTCTCCGTTTTTCAGTTGTAAAGACGCTTATTTTATTATGTAATAGACTTGTTTTAGAGGTATAATATGAGGCCTAATATTTTACAATGTTATAATTGTTTAATATTGCCGATGTAATGAGTCTCGGTCTTGGGGCGTGACAATACCTAAAGTAGGTAAACATCGTTTGAATCAACTTTGCGTTCTGCAGAATATACTCCAAATAGCTCTGATATTGTCTCTCTTCAATCCAAATTGTCTTACAGGCTTTATCTGATTTAATCTTGATCGTTGAATCATCTGGACCAATAGCTGTTAAGATCTGAAGCTGAAATCTGAAATCTGTTCGGCTTTGAGCTGAAATCTGCTCTAAGCTGTTTCGAATAAATACAAGCTTCAAGATCTTTTCTCCTTTACAAATATATCCCTTTTTCTCTCGTATCTGAATCTTCGTCTGATCTGAAATCTCTCTACGAATATCATGCTGAGATCTGAACTGAAATACCTCTCTGTTCTGTATCTTAGAAGCATCTGATCTATACTGATCTGTAGAAAAACCCTCTGTACTGAACTGAAATATGTTCCGATCTTTCTATTAAATAAGCCTTTAACGGTTCTGATATACTCGAATCTGATACACTCGGATCTGTGATACTCTTAAATACTCCGACCTGAATACGTAACACTCTAAACAGATCTGATACGCTCTTATCTGAAATAATCTGATACGATCTGTAAGATACGCCTAGTCCAAATCTGAACGGATATGAGTCCCCGATAACTTCTAATTCAAATCTGATAGAACCTGATTATTCAAATCTGATAGACTTATATTCCAGATCTGATAGCTTATATTCAGTTCTTTATCTTGTTTATGTTATCACCAAAACCTATAAGTATCTTAACACCGATCAATAAGATGGTCTTATAATAATTTTTATGTGAAATACATATGAAAAATGATTGAGCACAAAGTTTGCTGCTCCCTCCCATGTGAAAAACCTCAAATATATTACCTAATTTTTTCCACAAAGTTTGCTGCTCGTCCCCATGTAAAAAACCTCAATACATTACCTAATTTTTTTCCACAAATGTTTTAAATACCAAAACATCATAGCGATGAATCAAATTCTTAGTTTGGCATATACATAAGGAGCATGATCAAATGAAAATATAATGACAAATTAATCAATAGGTAAAGCATAAAAGATTCATGATTCTAACACTGAAATGGTTATTTAACGCAATTGTAGTTACCTGAAGAGTAGTTTATGTAATAGTATAGTTTTATGTACTAGTTGTGGTTTATGTAATAGTACAGTTTTATGTCCATTAGAACTCTAGTAAGATGAAGTACTCTTTGTGCAAGACAATTGACAATATTGTTAACGTGTATACAATACTTCAAGCTCGGCCACTAATGTAATCACAAAAGTCCTCACGATAGAATTTTTTCAGTTAAAAACTAGAATGCATCTTCACAATAGAGAGATATAAAAAGGAAAACAATTCTAATATGCAATTTCTTCTACGACAGAATTGTTTCCTCCCAGAAAATTAAACAATGCATAATCAAATACAAAACGTAACTTATGTTTCATCCCCAATATATAGATCTGATGCCCCCTATTACCACCTCAGGACCCGAGGACCGAACAGCGCACTCCAAGCCCGACCTACGCTTCCAAGATTGGGGACTGACCCGAGGACTCGCTTTGTGATTGTGAGTTTGCCCGAGGACCCGTGCTCAGCTCGAAGGTATTTCCCGAGGACATTGTTATGGCAAGAAGAGTCTTACCCAGATACGTCTTTCCTTATTTGAAGAATCCCGGGACGATACGCCTTTCCTTATTTAAGCAAGAGAATCCCGAGGATCACGGAGAATATTCGTCGAGATATTCTCTTCCCACCTCCATTGCCCCTCTATAAATACCAGGTATGCTCCCTCGTTCGCACACATTCATTCTTGCATTCACTTGCTCTCCCGACGTATATTTTTGCTCTCTTTTCTCTCCCACATCCTGCCTGACTTAAGCATCGGAGGGATTTCGTCGGACACAATTCCGACGCTCTAAATGTGATTTGTGGTTGCAGACATCAAGGAGAAGCGCTTCCCATCCTCCAGTGCTCGACGACCGACGACCCGACGCTCGAGCTCTCGACGTGGTGGTAGCTCTTGGCTGAGATAATTTGGATACATCAATTGGCGCCGTCTGTGGGAAGAGAAGAAGAAAAAAGACAAGATGCCGTCAAAGAGGAATAGAGCTCAGGGTACTGGAGAAGCTAGCAACACGGAGTGTACCGCTCAGGGGTCGGAGAACCCCAATCTCACTACCGCCCAGATAGCTGAACTGGTAGCGACTACTGTGCCATAGATATTGGCGAACAGACCTGAATCACACCCGTCGCCCGATCAACAATCCGAGAAGATCAGGAAATTGCGAGAGGAAATGGATCGCTTAAGAGAAGAGAGGAACACGGGCCCCTTACCCCCACCAGCTCGGGAAGTACCCTTCTCGCCCGAGGTACTGGCCGCCGAGCTACCCCAGCACTTTAAGTTCCCAAACGTAGGAGAGTACGACGGGATGGGAGACCCTGAGAAGCACTTATCGCGGTTTGAGAATGCCGCCCTCCTCCACCAATATGCTGATCCTATCAAGTTCAGAGTCTTTTGCACCACTCTAGTTCGATCTGCACAACAGTGGTTCAATCTTCTGCCAACAGGGAGTATCAAGAGCTTCCAGGACTTCAGTAAGGCCTTCCTGCACCAGTTCGCTAGTAGCAAGAAGCAACCGATGACTACACTGAATCTGTTTATAGTGAAGCAGAAAGAACATGAGAGTCTTCGGGAGTACATCGGACGCTTCAACATGACCATTATCGAGGTGCCCTCCGCTACACCATATCTGATAATTGGGGCGTTCACCCAAGGTTTGCGGGGGGAGATTTCTTCAGATCTCTGGTCAAGAAACCCCCGAAGACATTTGACGAGCTCCTCACAAAAGCAGAGAAGTATGTCAACGTGGAGGAGATACAGTCCTCGAGAAAAAGTGAGCAGAGAGCACCATCTCGGGCAGAGAAAACTTCGATGAGGCCACCAAGGCAAGAACCCCCTTTGCTACTGGGGCAGTTCGCAGCTCGGACGCCACTAAAAGTAAGCAAGGCTCGGGTCCTTGAAATATGTGATGAGAGGAAGGTAGTGCAGCGACCTCGGGGGAGTGACGGGACCCCGATACCAGGTCGGATAAATTTTATGATTTCCGTAGGTATTATGGTCACATCACTGCAGAGTGTCGACTCTGGGATCAGGAGCTAGAATGCATCATCCAAAGTAATCCCGATGTGCGAGCAGCGCTGGTTGAAGATAGGCCGTGTCGATGGGAGAAGAGGCCTCGGAGATAAGACAGTAGGCGACACAGTAACAGGGCCTCTGGACAGGAGAGAACACCTCGGAGACAGGATCAGAATCTTTCTCGGGAAGGGCAACGATCACCCAGCCTCGGGGCATTATCCAGATGATATTAGGGGTACCTACCGACGGGGACTCTAATCGGGCGAGGAAGGCAGGATGTCGTCGTATGGAAGCCATGGAAATAGAAAGGAAGCGCTCGGGGCCCACCATCTCGTTTGGTCCCGAGGACTTACTAGTGGAAGTCGAGGCTCACAACGATTCTCTGGTTTTCCGAGCAATGATTGCGAATTATGAAGTGGCCCGCATCTTTGTGAATTCCGGAAGCTTAGTCAATGTGTTTTTCAAGGGGACCGTGGATCAAATGGACCTCGGGAAGTATCACCTGGAGCCAGTGCTAACACCGCTGTTCGGATTCACAGGTAACTCCCTACAACCAGTGGGATCGTCCAGCTGCCTCTTTCGCTCGGATCAGGAAATCTGAGGAAGACTAAGGTCGTCGAGTTTAATGTGGTAGACGCACCATCTTCTTACAATGTCATACTTGGGAGACCGGCCATGGCAGCCTTCATGGCCGTGGCCTCGGATTTGCATCAAAAGATAAAGTTTCTGGTGGGAGATGGGGTAGGTGAGGTATTAGGAGATCGTAAGATGGCAAGGAAGTGCTATGTGGAGGAAGTGAGGATCGAACAGAAAGCGCTCAAGTCCCGCTTCTACGCTCACCCCGAGGCTCGAGGAGATCGGGTCTAAGTAGGCTCGGGAATTTCATATTATCATTTGCTTTTTATCTTTGTGTTTTGTAGGTTATTTTATTTTTCAATTGTAAACGTTACCGTATGGAATAAAAGAAGTTTTTCTTTAATTCATTGATCCTTCTATCAAACCTCCTCGGGTGGCAACCCCACCTGAGCACATAAGCCCGACCAGCTCGGCACTTAAGTCCAATTCCACATTGGCACCTCCTCGTGTAGCTCTTCTACGTGAGTGCATAAGCCCGACCAGCTCGGCACTTAAGCCCAATTCCGCATTGGTAACTCCTCGGATGGCAACCCCATCTGAGCACATAAGCCCGACCAGCTCGACACTTAAGTCCAATTCCGCATTGGCAACTCCTCGGGTGGCAACTCCACCTGAGCATTGAAGACCCGATTAGCTCGGGACACAAGCCTACAATGAGGTAATATGGCGTGACCGATCACTGTGCCTACTCAGGCATTCCCCTGGCAAACCTGACAACTACGCCTTAAGAGATGCTAAGTAGCTCTCCCTCAACTAAGCGTGCTCGAGCTACTTTGTTGGATTATGCGTGAGCCCAATTCCGCATTGGCATCTCCTCGCGTAGCTCTTCTACGTGAGTGCATAAGCCCGACCAGCTCGGCACCTAAGCCCAATTCCGCATTGGCAACTCCTCGGGTGGCAACTCCACCTGAGCATTGAAGACCCGATTAGCTCGGGACACAAGCCTACAATGAGGTAATATGGCGTGACCGATCACTGTGCCTACTCAGGCATTCCCCTGGCAAACCTGACAACTACGCCTTAAGAGATGCTAAGTAGCTCTCCCTCAACTAAGCGTGCTCGAGCTACTTTGTTGGATTATGCGTGATTATTCAACTCTGGGTTTTGGGTTATTCCTCGCTTTGTCCAATCACAAGTGGTCATCCATCTGAGTTGCTCGGGATATCCCGTTCGTATTTTATGGTATGGTTGGGTTACCCCAATTCGTGATAAGTATTGATTTCGAAAAGTAAGAGCTCGGAAAAAGAGAAATGAAATAGAAGTTGAATTTCACTAAACGTCGGAATTTACAATGCAAAGGAAAAGCTAAATACAACGAAGGCTTAGGGGAGCTCAGGGGGGTAGCCTCGGCATCGCCCTCTTCCTCCTCCTCCTCCTCGTCCTCCTCCTCATCGTCGGGCAGCTCCTCTAGGGTCCTCCTCACGTTGAGGAAGGAAGTTGGGTGCTCCTCCTCGGAGTAGCCGTTGGCTCAAAATTGAGCCACACAACTTTCGAAGCCCGTCTTGAAGAAAGCCACAGACTTCTTCGCACACAGGTTGTCGAACTCCGAATACTTGAGGAACTCCTCCTTCCCAAGGTCCCAGGCGTTGGTGGCCTCGCCTTTCAGACGCTCGATCTCCTCGGCAGCTCGGGCCTTAGTCTCTTCGAGCTCGACCTCGATGACCGTTTTCTTATCAAGCGTGGAGTCGAGCTCGGAACTTATCGCCTCTTTCTCGGACTCGAGAGCCTCTTTCTCCGCCGCCAAGGCCCTTTTGCCATCAGGGCCGCCCTCTCAGCCTCCAGCCTCAGCCCTTGGGTCTCCAGCTCCATTCTTCGCGCCTCGGCCGCCCTCTCCTCCTCGGCACTCATCGCCTCTAGTTTTGCCAGCCGCATCTCGAGCTCGGTACAATGCTCGAGCGTTTCATCGAAGTGCTGGCGGGTGTTAACGCTGCTCGATGAGCTCTGGTGAGGCGTTTGATCACCTGACCCCCCCCCCCCCAAGCCATTGCCTGCATAAGAATCAATGGTCAGAGTGCTAACACAAGTGGAAAAATAAAGCTCGGGCAGATCGGGAGCATACCTAGGCGAGTTGAGCAGCGAATAAGCCCACACCCTCCGAGTCGGTGGCTCCCCCCAATCTACTAATGTCCCGATCCGAGGCCATGTGGCAAAGAAACCTTGTAGCCACAACTCCAGAATGGGAAACCACTAGCGAGTCCTCGAAAAAGTTAAGAGCAGAAACTCTCCCAGGACCCGTCTCCTTCGTCGGTCCCCTCTCCGGAGAAGAGACCTCAGGAATTGTAGTAACATGCGTCGGGGCGAGAAGCTTCTCGGTCGTTGGGATCGGGGGCGTCGACGCCCGGCGCTCCTCGGTAGTCGGTGCAGGTCGGGCCGCAGAGGTCGAGGCCCCCTTCTTCTTCCTTTGGCGCCAAGCCTCCTTCTCGGCAGGGGTGGAGGCCTTCCACTTCTTCGCCACCTTCCTCGCGGGTAGGGCTGCCCTCGAGGAGTCCTCCTCAGCTTCCTCCCAAGCCTTCAACATCGCCGCCTTGCCCATACGCTCGTCTGCAAAAGAAGAAACAAGGCAAATATTAGTTCGGACAAAACATGAGCACGGGTATATGTGATGACATGGCTAAGACAAGACATGGTTATACCTAGGTTGCCGGCCAGCTCGACCCCCTTCCTGCTAAACCTGAAAAGGCATAGGAGATATTCCTTGATCAGCTCGGGGGAATTATAGCTTTTATCGCGCATGGCGTCGAGGAAAGAGGCCAAGTTGGGGGACCGCTCGGGGGTGGAAGGAGTGAGGGTATACATATTGTCCCTCCATGACATATCGCACCCCCACGGGTCTCTCTTCTTCCCGACCCGTTTAACAAAGAAGAACCAGCTCATCCACCCCTTGTGGGAGCTCAGGTTCCCCTTGATGAATGCACGGTCCCCCTTGTGGGACAGATAGAATTTCCCTGGACCTAGCCTCTTAACCTGGACGAGCTGCATTAAGACATAGGGAATAAGAGGGATGTTGTGGTACCTAAGGAGAGCTAGAAGTAAGCTATAGGAGTTCGGGGCTAATTGGCTCGGGCTGATTTTAATGTGCCGGCAGAGGGCGATGATAAACCTCGGGAGAGGAAACCGGAGACCCATCTCCAGCTGGTTGATATAAAAAGTATGAAAGCCTCGGGGAGGACGGTGAGCCCTCTCCTCGGGGCCGGGTAGGACTACTTCAAACTTATCAAACATCCCCCCCTTTTCCTTGATGAAGGAGATGTCCGACGACCTAAGATTTGAGGATATATCCTCATACCAAGGGGCTCTCGAAGACCCCAGCTCGGCCTGATCGGGGAGCCAGGGTTCTTTGGTCTCTGGGCTAGCAGGGGCGCTATCTACCGCGTTAACCACGCTCCTAACTACGTTCTCGATAGATGAAGACATTTTGAGAAGATTTACTTACTAGATTGAAAGTAGGAGGTCGAGAAAACGATAGGATAGCTCGGGAACGAGAGTGGATTTCGGCAGAGTCGTTACGTGAAGAGAAGGAAAGTGGAAAATGAAATGATATCTTTGCATATTTATAGGAAAGCTGGTGAATAACGACCGTCCGACACACTCATCAGCGGCCCAGATCACCTGGGGAACCCCAACGGTCACCACGGTCGTCGGGATTTTTCAATCTGGACCGTTCGCTAGGATCTTATCAACGACTGTGGTGTAGTGTCACGTGGATCGTGGTTTTCTCCTGAAAACACAGCCCGACCTCTATCCAGCCATCCACGTGTCTCTTTATCAACGGTGGACGTACGATGTCGCGAGGATCGTGATTTTTTGCAGAACATGGATTCTGTTGGTGACCTCTACCTATCCATTACTTTGAGGATAAGCCACCGAGGTGAAGACTTGTTCAATTTAAATTCCTGACACCACGCCCGAACCTTAGCTCCACAGAACTGTCTTCCATTGTCAGAGATAAGTCGCCGAGGTATCCCAAAACGGCAAACGATATTCTTCCACAGGAAATTCAGCACCTCGGCCTCAGTTATTCTTGCTAAGGGTTCAGCCTCCACCCATTTAGAGAAGTAATCTACCGCCACCAATAAGAACTTCCTCTGTCCTCCCGCTGGTGGGAAAGGCCACACAATATCCATGTCCGATTGATCAAATGGGCACGAGGAGATGATAGTTTTCAAGGGCTCGTCGGTTTGCTTTTGAAGATTAGCATACTTCTGACAGCCTTGACAAGATCGGACAAGTGTAGTAGAATCTTGTTGCATGGTAGGCCAAAAGAAACCTGCAAGTGTAGCCTTCCGAGCTAGGCCTATGGCGTCGAGGTGATTCCCGCAACATCCCTCATGAATCTCCCTCAACACATATTTGGCTTCGTCGGGACCCAAACACTTCAGGAGTGGTCGTGAGAAGGACCGCTTATATAATTTATCATCTAGAATAACGAAGCGCAGTGCTCGAAGTTTGAGTTCCCGAGCTCGTCTGGGGTCGTCAGGCACTACTTTTCGCAAAATGTATTCCAAAATATCATGTCTCCAGTCTGAGGTAGGCATTCCTCCCTGACTCTGTCCGACCTGGTATGTGAGGATTGAGAGTTTAGATTTGTGATTAATTGGTTGGATTTGGGATTAATCACGTGATTTTGAGGTCTCTGCTGAATTTTGAGCGTCGCGTTAAGTTTTTGGAAATTTCCTACCGTAGCGATTTTGGAGCAAAAATGTTAGCAGCAGGTTACTGTAGTTCCTGCTGGTGGAATTTGAAATCAGCAGGTATGGTGACATCAGCGTGACGCATGAAGATCTGCTGGTTTTGGTGCGAATAGAAGTTGCTGCTGGTAGACATTGCGCGTAGCGTGAGGTTGAACGAGGAAGTGGCGCGTGTTAGTCAACATTTTGGAGTGTTGACTATTTAGATTCAGCAGATGCGCTTGTGAGAGAGAGATCAGCAGATGGTTTGAGAGCTGCCGATAGATATGATGACGTAGGCGTGACGTGATGTTTGCTGCTGATTGTAATTGCGTTGTATTGCTTGCTGCTGATCAGCAGATGCGCAATACTAGCGTTGAGAAGCGGCGTCGTTTGAGTTAGTGGAAACGCTGCGTTTTGAGCTTTTCGTTGAGAGTTCAGCAGATGCGCAATTTCAAAGGCGTCGAGATGCGTCGTCGTTTTGAGAACTTCGCGCGATCAGCAGATGGTTTGTTTTGCTTGCGAGAGTTGTTGTCTGCTGATATTTGCTAGGTGTCGTTTTGAAGTGCTTTCACGCGAATGCTTTTGTTTGCTTCTGCTGATCGTTACCTGCTGGTTTTGTGTTACGGCGTCGTTTAGATTAGTTAGAACGGTGTCGTTTTGCAGTGTAAGCGCGCGTTGTTGATTTGTTAGTTGCTGCTGAATTTTACGAAAAAGAATAGAGGGTTGCTGCTGATTGCTTCCTGCTGGTTTCTTTGGCTGAATTGTATGAATCAGCAGGTGAGATTGAAGAGGTATATATAGAAGTGTTGATCGACACTTAGATTATTTTGAGCCAGACATCTCTTATCTCTTCTACTTCAAACCCTCGACGAGTTACTGTTCACCGAGACAATTCTTCCCTAGATTTCCATCGCATCCAGCCTTCGTTTTTGGAGATCTTTGTGGCGCTGAGTTCCCCCTGCTTAGCTCTTTAGTTTGCTACCCAATTTGAGAGGTTGGTTTTCGCTGGAGGTGGAAACGCGTAGCTGCTGGACTTCGAAACTTTTGAGGAAAGCCGGTGTGTGCGTTCTGCTGCTAGCGTGAGCTTTTGGGTGAGCAATTCTAGTGGTTTGAGCTTAGTTTTTAGTAGTTAATGCCTGCATGGAAGTGTAGGAATGGAATTATACTTCTGGTCGTAGGATTAGCGTTTTGGGCAGTAGAATTAAGCTAAGATTTTAGCTATGTTGTAACAGATTCCAGTTTCCCGGAGGTGTCCTGCTGCGTGATTTGAGCCAGGAGAATCTGTTAGGTAAATTGAGGAATTGAGGTACGAATTGAGCAGCCCTTAGCAGCTTTAGACGTGGACATGCTGTGATTAATGTTGCGACTTTTTGCTGCTGTGAATTACGTGAATCAGTATGTTGAATGTTTGAATTACATTCTGTTTTACGTACGGTACATTGTATGCATAGAGCATTGATATTGAGTGGCATCATGCATACATATTGAGCCTGAAATGACAGATTTGATTTGATAACCTGATTGGGTGCCACGTTGTGACTGGCCGACTGTTGAGTCGTGTCCGAAAAGTCCAACGCTATCGTCGGAGTGGTGACTACCGGATTCGAGTGTCTCCACCGAGCTGTGATGGGCTGACGGGCCCCGATGATCACGGACCGATGATTTCCACCGGCTGATTGGCTGTGCGTGGTATAGAGGCTTGATTTGAGTTGCCAGTTGATAGACTGGTCTAGCGCAGGTGAGATTTGAAGAGGTATTTATAGAAGTGTTGATCGACACTTAGAAATATTTTGAACCAGCCATATCTTATCTGTAACAGATTTGAGCTTCCAGGAAGTCTCTGCTGCGTGATTTGAGCCAGGAGAATCTGTTAGGTAAATTGAGGAATTGAGGTACGAATTGAGCAGCTCTTAGCAGTTTGAGCGTGAACATGACTATGTTTCGATGTTGTGAACTGCTGTTATGTGGCTTACGTGAGTTTACATGTTGGAATTGATTGAGATATGTTTTGATTCACGTATTGTACATTGTATGCATTGAGCATTGATATTGATTGGCATCATGCATACGTATTGAGCCTTTGACAGATTGATTTGATTACCTGATTGGGTGCCACGTTGTGACTGGCCGACTGTTGAGTCGTGCCCGAAAAGTCCAACGCTATCGTCGGAGTGGTGACTACCGGATTCGAGTGTCTACCACCGAGCTGTGATGGGCTGACGGGCCCTGATGATCACGGACCGATGATTTCCACCGGCTGATTGGCTGTGCGTGGTATAGAGGCTTGATTTGAGTTGCCAGTTGATAGACTGGTCTAGCTATCCGACTTTTTGCTAGCCCTCATGCATTCATAGCATTGATTATAGCTTGTTGTATGTTTTCTGCTTTGATAGCTCTTCGTACTGAGGCTTTACCTCGTTTTTCTTTTCCTGCTTTTGTTGTTTGGGTCTGTGTTACCCATTTGCAGGAGTTTCAGGTAACCAAGCTGGACCGAGTGGAAGTTCAGTTGGTCGATCCCCGCATCCCTGAGTCCCAGTTTACTTATGATATGTATTGAACCGGGGGAT
This sequence comes from Dorcoceras hygrometricum, assembly GCA_001598015.1. NCBI lineage: Eukaryota > Viridiplantae > Streptophyta > Magnoliopsida > Lamiales > Gesneriaceae > Dorcoceras > Dorcoceras hygrometricum. Next base: position 123,707 of record KQ999011.1, read on the forward strand.
GCCCCGTGTTATCATGTATTTGGGGATCTATCTTTTGAATTGATTTATGTGGTTACTTGCTGTATCGAGTTGAGTAAACTTTTATTTTGAATATCGAATATTTTGAACGTATGATTTGAAGTTCAGGCCTTTGTATTTCGAAAAATTTTTAAGCCCTGATTTTAAGCTTCCGTAATTATGCGCTTATTTTGTGTTAATTGTTGGTAATTAGCACGGGGCCTGACAGATTCCACCTCGGGTCACGACCTCAGTTATACACAATCCTACACTTCAATCCTTCGTCTAGGACTCGTGGTGGGGGATACTCCTGATGCCCCCTATTATCACCTCGGGACCCGAGGACCGAACAGCACACTCCAAGCCCAACCTACACTTCCAAGATCGGGGACCGACCCGAGGACTCACTTTGTGATCGGGAGTTTGCCGAGGACCCGTGATCAGCTCGAGAGTATTTCCCAAGGGCATTGTTATGGAAAGAAGAGTCCTACCCAAATACTTCTTTCCTTATTTGAAGAATCACGGGACGATACGTCTTTCCTTATTTAAGCAAGAGGATCCCGAGGATCGTGGAGAATATTCGTCGAGACATTCTCTTCCCACCGCCATTGCCCCTCTATAAATACCAGGTATGCTCCCTCCTTCACACACACATTCGTTCTTGCATTCACTTGCTCTCCCAGCGTATATTTTTGCTCTCTTTTCTCTCCCGCATCGTGCCCGACTTAAGCATCGGAGGGGCTTCGCCGGACACACTTCCAGCGCCCTCTGACCTGTGATTTGTGGTTGCATACATCAAGGAGAAGCGCTTCCCATCCTCCAGTGCCCGACGCCAGACGACCCGACGCTCGAGCTCCCGACGTGGTGGTAGCTCTCGGCTGAGATAATTTAGCTACATCAAGATCAATAGACATTTAAATGATAAAATGAAAATGAGAGGGTTCCAATAGCTTGTTCTTCATAGCGTTCTAAAGCTCCACTGAACAAAGCATTCATGCATGCTCTCATTACTGCTCCGATTTGTAAAAATAGTAGTTTCATCATTTTCTGGTTAACCAAAATATGCTGATGACGACGTTGTGAGATGGGCCAAGCCAAAATTTGACTAACGTTGACGCCAAATTGGAATGGTTGTGTAGCAAGAGGAAAATTATTAATATATTGTTTGATGCGATATCTACCGTCTCTTTCCTCGGCTTAATCTGTACCTAGCCAAATAATGAATATTAATATAATAATTTTTTAAATATTGAAATAGTAAATAAAGTTATTAAATAATACATTGGATTTGGGAAAAATGTCATTTTTGTCCTCTATTTTTAACTGTTTTCTTTTTTAGTCTTGTAACTAATCAAGCTTCAATATTGATCCTTTAACTTTTAACTTTTACCTATTTTAATCCGAATTTACCAATTTTGACATTATATTGCTAATTAGACATGACAAGAAATTTGAAAGTTTTTGAATTTAATATATCATTGGACAAAAAAATATAAATTATAAATAATAGTTAAAAAGACACGATTAAAAACATCAACCTCTTCTTGCTAAACTAATCCAAAAAACTACCAATTAATATTTTTTATCATATTGTGTTATTCATTTTAAACTCTCGGATAAAGGCCAATATTGTTCCACATCAGAAAATCGACACGGATCAAATCCCTAAATGATTTTAAAGGAAATAAAAAACTTCATCATTCACATTGAATGAGCTTAACAGAGTTCTCGTATTTACCTTTGAAGAGAAAAGATCCACAAATAATACAACATTTGGCTACATGATGTTAAAATGAATAACACAATAATACAAAATAAATATTAATTGGTATTATTTTAGATTAATTTAGCACGAAGAGATTGATGTTTTTAATTTGTGTATTTTTAACTATTTGTTTATAGTTTGTACTTTTTGTCCAATGATTGTCATTCAAAGTATGATGATATTATATTAAATTCAAAAACTCTCAAATCTCTTGTCATGTCATCAAACTAATTTCGTCTAATCAATAGTTTAATGTCAAAATTGATCAATTCAGTAAAATCGGATTAAAATAGATAAAAATTGAAAGTTAATGGATCAATATTGAAGTTTAAATAATTATAAGACCAAAAGAGAAAATAGTTAAATGTAGAGGATCAAATGACCTTCTTCCCCCTTGGATTTCTTTATACTGAAAAATTAGAATTCAGACATTCCTGTGATCAAATAGTTGATGCATGGAATGGGGCTAATAGGTTAGCCCGAATAAAGGACACCAGTTGTTCTGGATCACCCAGATTTGTGAACCCACGGTCTATATACCTGAACCATTGAGAGTCACGCAAGTACTGCATTTCGTGTTCCTATTGAGATAACAAAATTCAATGAGTTGAAATTTAGGACAGAAAGTTTGACATGATCAAATACTGAGCTTGTAAATAAGTTTACAAGCATGTGAGGATTTCGAGAGTGCGACTGCTAAAAGTGATGGGAGTGAACCTGCAAAAATATGCACCTAAAATATTAACAGTGGTCTAAAATTTTGACTTTATATCATTTTAAAGAGCTATTTATACTCGTCAGATTGGTGATATCTGATCGTTGATCGGAAATATGATGAATCACGATCACAGACTTTAAGTAAGTGCTGACGTACTTGGACTTGACCAAGACCATCTAGCAACTTAAATAAGCCCATGACCCTAAATATAAATTTGTTTAGTCTTGACCTAAACATCATTATTAAGCCGTAATATTTCAGAGTATACACTTGCTAGAGTATGGTGGATCCGGATCGTATGCCCGACTCACAACGGAAGTTTAAAATTTTGTTATGCAGTGAACCAGTTATAGCGATCATGCACGCTCATACGTATTAGTACAACAAACAATCAACGAACCACATGTTCGAGTAGGTACCCAACTAGCCAACTTGTGACATTTGAGTTCTTGTTGACTCTATGTAAATCGATATTTATTTATAAATTAACAACTTTATGGCATCTTTATCTTCATTATTATGATTACAAATTATTGGATAAAGACCTTGAATGCACTATAGTGTATGTTAGACGTGATAGTGGATTTGATGGCTATCATGAAATACATCTAATAGTCACTGTGTGTTCTAAACTAGTTCCTAGTCGATTGGACCGTTTAGAAGGGGATGAGGGCCGCTCGAGCTTGAGACTAGCATCTGTGATGCAAAGTATCACCTTTCACTGGTAGGGAACGTAGAGATATTCTGAGCATGCAGATGGATAGTGACTTGGTGATCTATCGAACTACCATCGTTCGTACTTTCCAAGTGGTTATCATTTTTCAAGTGGATTAAGTCTGAGGTCTTGTTTTTACAGATTAGTCCTTACTACTCGAAACGTCATTTAGACTCTACATGATAGGTGTGAGATCCAGAAATTCGAATATGATTAATTGGTGGAATTAATCGGATTTTAAGAATTCTGATTCGTGCGTGGACAAATCTGGTTGTTTAGTTTCAGTTGGAAGACTTCGAAAGTATTTCTGGGTCAGATTTCATACTTGGAACAATTCTGGAAAGTTTGGTATTTTTGAGCTAGAAACCTGCTTTTGTGAAGAGATCTTTTCGGATTTCTAGTGAAATCGGGTCACTGGTGTTTGCTGGTTCACAGTGTGTTTTGTGGCGCGAATTCCATACGTCGTTGTTTAGAGAGATCTGACTTTAGTTAGCGCTAGGAGTCTTGGTAGAGATCTGGTAGCGCTAGAGGCATTGCGAAGTCTGCTCGCGCGTTTTGTGTGTTGTATTCAAAAACGATGTCATTTAAATAAGTTGGAACGGTGTCGTTTGGCTTAGCGTAGAATTGCGAGATATGGTGCACGCGAGAGAGTTGTTTGTTAAGTTTTTCGCCGGAAACAGATGTCAACGCAAGTCAACTCTCCTGTAGCGGGTGATCACTGTTGCGTGGAATAGCGATTGGCGCTTGTCTTCAGTTTTCTCTAGCAATTTAGCGTTACCGTGCAGATGTTTCCAGCAGTTAGCGTTTTGTATTCAGATCTCTGTTTGGATGTTTTGTTTGCATTTTCGGGTCAGATTTCACATTTAGAGCATTTTTGGAAGTTTTCGTATTTTTGAGATTTTGGGTAAAATCTGGTTTTGTGGTGAGAGCTGGATGATTTGGTGAAATCCAGTCGTAGCGTGTTTTGGTAGCGCGAGATTCCTAAACGCCGTCGTTTTAGTGAAATCTGGATGCGTAGTGTTAAGTGAAAGCTGGTAGCGTGTTTGTATCCAGCTGCTGCTTTATCTCGTTTGTTGAGGGCAAAACGATAGTGTTTTGGTTAGTTGGTGCGACGCCGTTTTGAATGTATCCAGCTGCTGCTTTATCTCGTTTGTTGAGGGCAAAACGATAGTGTTTTGGTTAGTTGGTGCGACGCCGTTTTGAATGTTGCGACTGGTACCAGCTGCGAGGTTTTGTTCACGTGTGTATCGACTGGTTGTCCAGCTGGGAGCAAATGTCAACGATGGTCAAATTTCCTGTAGCTTGCGTCTGGTTGTTTTGCGCAAGAGCTAGCGACTGGATGACGTAGGCAATGCGTCGTCGTTTTAGTTAGCGCTAAGGAATCCAGTCGATGGGTTAGTGACCAGCTGTTGGGTTTATGCGACGCCGTTTTATTTAGATGGAACGCAGCGTTTTGATGCAACGTCTGGTATCAGCTTTTGAGTGTTATACAATCCAGCTTTTGAATTTGAGAACCAGCCGATGGTTTTAGGCGACCAGCTGGTGGCAGATTTGATAACGTAAGCGGTGCGACGTCGTTTTATTAAGTCGCTGCGACACCGTTTTGATTAGCGTTGTTTGAGAATTCAGCAGTTGGTTTCTTTGCACCTGCTGGTTGTATTTTTTGAGCGTGCGTCGACTGATTTTGTCGGTGGGTGATTTTAACCAGCTTTTACGCGTGTATTTAAGGAAGACATGGTCTTCGATTTGAGATACCAGATTTCATACTTAGTGATATTTTTTCCTCGATTGTGTTCTTCGCTTCGAACCCTAGATACTCTTCACCGTAGCATTTCTCCGGCATTTCCCATCATTTCCGGCCACCGTTTGGTACGTTTGAGGTGGCGTTGGACCCCTCTTGAGAAGCTCTTTCATCCTATACCCTTTTTGGAGGCTGTTGCGGGCTGGAGAAGAAACGCGAAGTTGCTGGTTTAGCTTGCGCATTTCGTAGTTCAGGTAGAACTTCGTTTATTCGATGAAATCTTGTTCCTAGCCTAGAATTAAGCTTCCTGTTGAGTTGTTGTGTAGGAGGATAGCTGATTGAGTGTGTGTGCAACTTCCAGCGTGCTTTTTGTGTATTAGTGTCCCTGTGATTCATGCCCTGTGTGCTTCGACAGGTTGATATCCAGATTTCTCGGGACCTTTGATTGTAGTATTTGTTGCACAGAATTGAGGTACGAATCGATCTTGTATTACAGCTTTGAGATAGGCATGGGGATGTATTATGTGTTATATAGTTGTGCCGAGTGTTTGTGTAGAGGCAAGCTGTGTATATTATGCATGTCTATTGGCTGAACTATTTGGTGTATTACCTGCTGTTTGGTGATCTTTTGAGTTGCTATGCATGTGATTATTTGAATGCTTTTGTTGTGTTTTCTGGCATTACTGTACATGCATCATGTTAAGCATGTTACTGCATCTGCATAGCATATTGAGCCAATGGTTCCTTTGTTAGCCATGATATGTTGCTCTGTTGGAGATTTTCCCTCGTGGTACGGTACGATGTTGCATAACCACGATGGAGTGCAGCTGGAGGATGTTGGTTGAGTTGTTCCCAGTCCTCAGTTGCAGTGACCTGGATAGAGGTTGGTGGGTGGTTGTGTCCACTTGAAATTCCGTGCGACCTGGCGGGTGGCTTCCGCGCAGGTGCGATGATGAGCCACTCTATTTTCCATTGGGTGCGATCGGGTAGCTTTGGAGACTCAGTGATGTGTCACAGTTGTTGCTTTCTATCCGTTTGGCCCTCCGGTTGTTACCGATGTTCTTTGTACCGCTCATGCATTTGCACGACATGATATATTGCATGCTGTATCTAAATTGCTGTTTTATGTTGCTCTTCGTACTGGGATTTGACCCCGATGTCCCTTTGGGGCTGGTTTGTTTTGTTTGCCTACTTGTTGTTCAGGTTTCCCAGGTTGTTCCGCTGGTCGTGGAGATGATCCAGCTGGAGATGCCCCAGGAGGTGTTTAGAGTGTCCCAGTTATGTATAGTATCTATTGCACCGGTATCGCCGCGGGTGGGATGTCCCGGGTGGTGCTTAGGCTTATATAGTTATTAGTCTGTTTGTGATTTGTGGTTTTCAGTTGTTGTATTTGGCCGTTGGGCAGTGTTTGTATTCGTTATAATGTTACTATGTTATTTTGATTATGTGTTAACTGGGATTATTTTGAGTATGATAGTATTTTAAATTATGTTTTCATCGTCAGGCCAAAAGCGAAAATTTTTAGCCACTTTTTAAGTGCTTCCGCTATGTTTTGTGTGTTTTGACGTGTTGTCCACGAGGCCTGACAAGAGGTCCCTCACTTTGACCAGTTTATCGAGTTTGTTGGGGTCATCAGGTGGTGGGATTGGGTGAGGTCTTGATGCATGTAGAAGTCGATGTTTCGTCACCGTTCGCCCTTGTGTGTGGAGATCGTATGCTATATGAGGAGATAATAGTATGAGAAATCTCTGGCCAGAGTACTGTTAGAGTAGATGCCCAACTAGCCAACTTGTGGCGTGTGGGTTTTATAGACTCTTGTACAAACGATCTTTATATATGATATTCGCATTTTCTTATATGGCATTCTTTACTTTCATTATGTGTGTGATGATTTACAATTGTGTTGAGTAAAGACCTAGAATACACTAAAGCGTATGTTAGATGTGATAGTGGGTATGACGGCTATCATGAAACACATCTAATAGTCGCTGTGTATTCTAAACACGTTCCTAGTCGATCGGGCCGTCAAAATGAGGATAAGGCCGCCCGAGTTCGAGACTAGTATCTGCGATGCGAAGTACCATGTTTCATTGGTAGGGAACATTGTGATGTTCTGAGCATGCAGATAGATAGTGACCTGGTGATCTATCGAACTACCCTCGTTCGGACTTT